>VWZO01002975.1:54744-165391 GCA_013396975.1 Bucco capensis | reverse complement strand
TGAGATCTACAAGGCCAGAGCTACAATTTTTTCATATAAAATGACAGAATTACTTCACAGGCTGATGCTTACTCTCCATTGGATTATGAGAAAGGCAAGAAACAAACTGCTAGGAAATAATATGGATAAAGAGGAGAGAGATGAAAAGAGAACAGGGGAAGGTGGTGGAGAGAGAGAGCTACAACATGCTCTTCATTCAAGTGATAATTGCTGTGTCTGAGTTGTCAGGCTGATGACACTGCTGTCTGGCTTAACTCAAACAGAGGTAGTTTTCCATGTAAACAAAACAAAGTTGTGTCAAATTAATCCTTTTAAATAGTTGTAGTAGTTTCAGTACAGTTACAGAAAACACAAATTCTGCCTTAAGAACCACTACAATCCATAGTTTTTCTAGGCTTTGTATGATGTTTAGAATGAAAAAGATAGAGAAGTGGATAAGTTTGTAGGGAATAAAGATGAATGTATTTTGTAAAATTACTGCTGTTATGTTTGTGTTTTAAACATATCACCTACATTATAACTAAAATGCACAGCAGTCTTTTTTATGAGTCATTTTTACTGGAAAACAGTTGGTGGAACATTTGAGTAGGAAAAACCAAACATTGCATTGGCCTTGAATTTTCCTGAGTGCATTGCTACAGAAGGTCAAGAAGGATACTTGTTGGGAGCTGTTTGAGTATTAGGTAATCAGAAATAATTTCATTTCAATTTGTCACTAGAGCTCTTCACAAATACAACCTTATAATATTTTTGTCTCTCTGAATCCTAAAATGGTAACCCTTGAAGCTTCATCTTCCCAACTCCTGTCTTTACTACAAATGGCACCAAGGAAGAGGGGAAGTTTCATCTTTAGTGAAAACAAACCCAAACTACAAAAGTAGTACTTAGAAGATACCCACCAAATTATTCTGGAGGGAGGGGATGAGTGTATATTGTTGCTCAGCAATGTTCTATACTATCATATTTTATTAAAGTGATAGCTTTGTTTAATATCAAGTGTCACTACTTTCACCAGCAGAACTAAAACTTCCATTTCTGTCAGCAGGGCAAGGCAGCTGCTCTCAGAAAGAATGGCATTAAAAGGATTAAGTCCTTTCCTTTTGAGATTTTAAAGCTTTGTAGATGTTAAAGCAATCATGCAAAACACCTCAGGGCAAATCCCAGAATCCTAGCAAGCTGGAGATTGGAGGGAATGTCTGGAGAAGATCATCTAGTCTAGCCCTCTGCTCCAGCACAGTCACCCACAGCAGCTTGCCCGGGATCACATTCAGGTGCCTTTGCACTCTCTCCAGAGAAGGAGACTCCACAACATCTCTAGGCAGCCTGGGCCAGGGCTCTTGGCATCCTTTTTCCTTATGTTTAGGAGGAACTTCTTATGTCCCAGTTTGTTCCTGTTCCTCCTTCTTCTATTACTCAACACCACTGAGCAGAGTGTGGCCCCAGCCTCTTGCCCCCTGCACCCTTGAGCTCTTGCTCAGCATGGAGCAGCTCCCCTCTGGCTCTGCTCTGCTCCAGGCTCAGCAGCCTCAGGGCTCTCAGCCTTTCCTCCTGCCACAGATGCTCCAGTGCCCTCAGCATCTTCCAAGCCTCTGCTAGACTCTTTGCAGTAGTTCCTTGTCTCTCTTGAAGTGGGGAGGTGAGGACTGGACCCAGAACTCCAGATGTGTCCTCACTCGTGCAGACTAGAGGGAGAGTAGACTCTCCCTTCACCTGCTGGTCACACTCTTCTTAATTCACCCCAGGAGATCACTGGGCCAAGAGGTCACAGAATCACAGAATGTTAGGGGTTGGAAGTGTCCTAGAAAGATCATCTAGTGCAACCCCCCTGCCAGAGCAGGATCACCTAGACCAGCTCACACAGGAATGAGTCCAGGCAGCTCTGCAATGTCTCCAGACAAGGAGACTCCACAGGCTCCTGAGGTCACTAGGACACTAGGACACATTGCTGGCTCATCAACCAGCCTTCTCAGGTCCTTCTCTGCAGAGCTCCTTTTCAACAACTCAACCCCTAACCTGTCCTAATTATTCCTCCCCAGGGGCAGGACTCTAGACTTACCCTTGTTGAACTTCATGAGGTTCCTCTCTGGCCAACTTTCCAGCCTGTCTAGGTCAAATTGTAACATGCTTTTCCCTTTCCTGCCATAGGAAAGCATTCTAATATTTATTGTGCTTCACACACTTTTCCCCTTCATTACAAACAGAAATGCAAGACTTTAAACCTTTCAGAAACAGAGGTATGGAGATGTCATTAGGTAGGATTATTTCTTTACTCAAGCAGATGAAGTGTCCATCTGAGCCATAGCATACCCTGAGCACAGAGCCAGAAAGCATCCAGCTGCCTTCCTACTGGATTTGAGACTGGAATGGATCTGTGCCTGCCATGCCACCACCTAGGAAGTGTTTTCCTGGCATACACTAAAATCTTTTTGCAAAATTGAAACATTTCTCAACTTGCTTTTCAATGGAGGTAGCCAGAAATCCTGCAGCACTGAGATGTTCTTCTCTTTTCCTAAGGAAAAGGCATTTTATAAAGTTGTTAAAGCAACTCTGAGGTGTTACACACAGAGCTCTCAATGTTATGGTACATGTGTTGGCATCATTCCTGCCAGAGCAAGGAAAAAATGCAGAGCCAGGAATTAGGAGTGCAAGAAAGTGTTGTCAGCATTATGCCTGGGAAGAAACTATGAAAGTATTATTATTGCTCAACAGGATCCATATCTTTGCAGTTTCTTGACATGCAGTGCCTCATTTAATGTGATCTGAAAGTGTCATCCACAGATCCAATTTATTCTGAATTGTGCTTCCTACTGTAATACACTGTGAAATCATGGAGAGCTGGAGAAGGCTGATCTCTTCTGGATCTGCATTGCCACTCTGTTCTCCCCATAGTGGTCAGAAGTTGAAGGTGGGGGTTTTGCATAAAGTGCCCTCAGAACATAGGAAAAGGTGACAAGACACAGCAGGGCATGACAGTGGTGTCTGACTGCCCACAGCAAGCTTCAAGACAAGAAAGTAAATTTCACAGAATCACAGAATCCTTTGGGTTGGAAGGGACCTCTGGAGCTCATCTAGTCCAACCCCCCTGCAGTGGCCAGGGACATCCCCAACTAGAGCAGCTTGCCCAGAGCCCTGGCAAGCCTCACCTGCAATGCCTCCAGGGATGGGAACTCAACCACCTCCCTGGGCAACCTGGGCCAGTGTTCCACCACCCTCGTGGGGAGCAACTTCTTTCTAATGTCCAGTTTAAATCTACTCCTCTCCAATTTAAAACCATTGCCCCTTGTCCTTTCACTGCAGGCCTTTGCAAACAGGCCCTCTGCAGCCTGCTTGGAAGTTCCCTTTAGGTCCTGGAAGGTCACTAGTAGTTCCCCTGAAGCCTTCTCTTCTCCAGGCTGAACAATCCCAGCTCCCTCAGCCTGTCCTCAGAGCAGAGGTATTCCAGCCCCTGAGCATTCTCGTGGCCTCCTCTGCACCTGCTCCATCAGCTCCATGGCCTTTCTGTGTTGAGGGCTCCAGAACTGGACCCAGTATTGCAGAGGAGGTGTGAGCAGAGCAGAGTGCAGTGGCAGAATCACCTCTCTGGCTCTGCTGGCCACGCTTCTCTTGCTGCAGCCCAGGATGCCATTGTGCTTCTGGGCTGCCAGCGTGCACTGTTTGCTCATGGCCAGCTTCTCAGCCACCAGCACCCCAAGGCCTTTTCTGCAGGGCTGCTCTCCATCATCTCATCCCCAAGCCTGGATTGATAGTGGGGATTGTTCTGACCCAGGGGCAGGACCCTGCACTTGGTCTTGTTGAAGCTCCTGAGGTTCCCCTGGGCCCACCTCTCCAGCTTGTCCAGGTCCTTCTGGATGACATCCTGCCCCTCCAACTTATCCCCAGCACCCCATAGCTTGGTGTCATCTGCACACTTGCTGCTGGTGCACTCAATGCTGCTGGCCATAGCGTTTATACAAATATTAAACAGTGCAGGCCCCAGCACAGAGCCCTGAGGGACACCACTTGGCACTGATCTCCAGCTGCACTTGGAGCCATTGACCACTCCCCTCTGGATGTGACCAGCCAGCCAGTTCCTTATCCACTGAACAGTCCACCCATCCAATCCATAGCTCTCTAACTTGGCCAGTAGAATGTTGTGGGGACTGTGTCCAAGGCCTTGCACAAGTCCAGATAGATCACATCCACAGCTTGTCCCTTGTCCACTGAGGTAGTCACAGTATCGTAGAAAGCCACTAGGTTTGTCAGACAGGATCTGCCCTTAGTGAAGCCATGCTGACTGTCTCTGATCACCTCCCTCTCCTCCATGTGCCTTAGCAGACCTTCTAGGAGAATCTGCTCCATGATTTTCCCAGGCACAGAGGTAAGGCTAACAGGTCAGTAGTTCCCAGGCTCCTCCTTCACACCCTTTTTGACAATGGGTGTGACATGCCCCTTCTTCCAGTCTCTAGGGACTGCACCTGACTGCCAGGACTTCTCCAATATTATTGAGAGTGGCTTGGTGAATCCATCAGCCAATTCTTTTAGGACTCTGGGGTGCATCTCATCAGGTCCCATAGACTTATGTATGTTCAGGTTCCTCAGGAGGTCATGAACCTGACTTTCACATACAGCAGGAGGGACTTCACTGCCCTGGTCCACACCTTCTGGTTTCTTAACTTGGGAGGTGTTGGAAGAGAGGTTGCCAGTGAAGACTGAAGAAAAAAAGATGATGAGAACCTCAGCCTTCTCCTCATCTGTTGTTATTAGTTCTCCATTCTTGCTCATCAGGGGGGGAATGTTTTCTTTGACCTTCTTTTTTTCATTGCTGTATCTGTAGAAAATTGATGAATCTTTACATAAGGATCTGGAAGATTAGTTATGCCTGATAAATGTGTTTTGAGAGTCATTCTGCTCAGACTTTTCTCTGTAAGCAGATCTACAGTTCTTTAAAGGGTCTGAATGTGTCTTCTTTATAGATAGGGAAATTTTGGAACATATTGCAAAATCTCCAGGTAATAAATATAGACCATTAAATTGCTAAATGTTGCTGAAATCTTTTGTGGAGATAACACTAATCCAGTCAGTTTCTGGAAGATTCACAGACCAGTTTCTAATTGGGTCTCAAAAAAAGGTGCTAGTAAAGATGAGGCAGTAGGGATAGGGATGCAAAAATACCTCAGCCAAATAACTTCTAGACTTGATAGATGGAGGTCTTTGTACAATTCTCTGCTCAGCTTGTAGGTCAGCTTGCCATGACATTCAGTATGACTGCATGGCTACTAGGAAGGCAGAACATGGAGTAATGGACTAAGCAAAGTGTCTTGTTGTCCATTCAGGCTGCCAGTAGTGCACAGGTTGAACTAAAGTGATGATAGTTAAAGCCTTGAGAGTACTGGGTCTTAGGTAGCCTGCCAGTCTGAGCTCTCTGTGGTATCTTAACCTCTTAGGCTGAAAGGAATGGAATTTTTGTAAAGTTTTACTAAAAGTGGAATGAGGATATATTTGCTTCTGGTGTTGAAACTCTGGTGAATACCATGTCTTCTGCTCTCAGGAGGCTATACCATTACTTAAAAATACAACATGAAGGTTTTTGCACTTCAGACTTTTGGAGCAGAGTATTGAGTTGATCTTGAGTACCTTGTCTGACTTGGTTTTGCTAGGCTTTCACTAGAGTTACACACTTGTCCTGCTATGCCTAAACATTATACATACACCTCTATTGCTTACAATTTATAGTCGATATTGACTGCATCTCCTTGCATTTTCCATGGGAACGTGCTCTGCTGACCCTTTTAAAGCAAATAGTTTACAACATTCAACAGAATAATTGCCAAAAATTATTACTAAATATTTTATGATCTGAAACTTTTCAGAGGAATCAGAGAGGAATTGCAGACAATTCTGGTTCAGTGACTTTGTAGCAATGACTGGATTGTGGTAGCAGCAGAACACAGTAATCCATGGGGAAACCACAACCAGCAATTGTTTGTTTCACTTCTGAAATTGCTGAGAGTAGAAAGAAAATGCTGAAACCTTTGCTTTTAGAACTGCTTGAAAATTCAATGCTGATACTACTGGCATCTCTCTGTGTGGCTCTCAGTTCTCTTCCAAACATATTTGTCTCCAGAAAGAACTGAAAAGATGTTATAAACCCCACATTTTTCTAAATAAGATATGAGCAGGGTTATCTCCTCAAGTTTCAAATTGCATCTTGTGAAGTCGAGTTCTTGCTTTATGGGATTCTAAGGTCATGGAGGGGGATCAAGAAAGCTAAGCATCATCCAGCTCAGTACCTCTAAGGCTGCTTTTGCAGTAGATCATAACATTTAGCTGTGTCTCCAGTACACTCTAGGATTTTTCATATTGCATCCTGTAAATAGAGGAGACTCCCTGGTTATGACATCTTGCTAGAGAACAGGTAGTGATCTAATGGAAAGCAGAAGAAGACCGAGAAGGGGTTTGCCGGAGCTCTACGTGACATGAATGCTAACAAGTTCACTCACGTCATCAGCTTCCCTGCTCCCAGCTCCCCCCTCCCTCCCTTCCTTTCTTTTTTATGAGCCAGCTTGAAATCAGGGAATTACATGCTAAGGAAACCCCTTTAGCTAAACATATAATTATTCTGCACAGGATCAGTGCAGCACAGTTAATCAGTTTACCAACTGAATGAATTTTTATTTTTTGGTGTCTGCATCTCCTGTTGAGAGTGAAGAAATTCTAGAGTTAAAGGGGAAAAAATGGCTTGCGGTTGTCAAATGAATATCCAAAGCTGAGCATTCATTAGGAAAGAAATCTCCACTGCAGGTTGCTTTGGCAGACAAATCTTACTGTCAGTCCCCAAGACTGAATAACTGACTCCATGTGGAGTTATGACTTACAGGTACTTAAGAAATCACTGGTTTCCTATTTGAATTTTCAGCTGTTTAATAACATTCCATTCTCAGGAAGCCACAGCTGTATTTCATTGCCTTGTGTTTCATTGCATTTCACTGGATTGTTCTGAAACGTTAGTATTTATTTGGACAGAGGTGTCACTTTGCTGTAAATGAGTTCACATTTTAAATGACCTACTTGTAAACTGCTTCACTTAGGAAGCACAAAATCTTGAATGTTATTCATAAAAGTGCAGAGAATACTTTTTGGATTCTACTTACAACACAAACCATCACACTTTTATTAACTCTAGTGCAAGTGAGAGTCAGCAGTAAGAAATGAGACCCCCTCTCTGTCCCCCAAACTCCCCAGATTCCATGCAGAATTCCTTTCCATCGTGCCTGTGATGGCCTATGCTTTAGGAGTGTTCACTCTTTGCAACTGCAAAGTATCACAGAGTTCCACAGCAAGTTCAGAGACCAAAAAGCAGTCGAAGTCACCACGTAGAAGCATCACAGATGTGTCTATTGAAGTGTAGGTTGTCATTTACTCACATTCATATCTTAAACTTAATCAGAGGGAAAACTGATCAAGTTAGAAAACTGCTCTGATTCTTAATGTACTTGCACTTGTAGAAGCCTTAGGGGTAATATTTGTTTTCCCAACAGTGCCCAAATGAAATTGGAGCAAGGCAAAGCTCTTGCACTTAAAGTACCTTCCAGGTCCATAGTACATGCCCTCAGGAAAACATTTAAATTCTGTGCAAAATGGTTCCATCCCAGGAGACATACTGCCTCTGTTTCTGCAGTGAAAACCATTTAGAGAAACTCAAAATTTTGGAAAATTTGTAAAACAGAAAGATCAGTGACTGCAAACTGTGGTTAAAAGTATCTTCACAATGAATGTTTTCTGCTCCTTTGAGAACTTTCCTTTCAAACACAGTGCCTTCTGCTCTGTTTGCTAAATTTGACTAAGTATTTTTGTACAAAGGCAATTTCTTTAACACAAAGGTATCCAGACTTAACTTCTAGATCCTCCCTAAGCCTCAAGAATCAATTCTTAAAGACTAGCATGACCTTTTCAGGTTGTCCAGGACATCAGATGCACTTCCCAAGATGAATTCCAGTTGAATGCGTTCCCAAGAGAGGAACTGTGGATAAATACAAGATGCCAACTTGTCATAATAATGTTCCTTAAAGCTTACCCATTTTTACTTTTTTGGCAAGTAACATTTCCTTAAGGAGAGGAACAGAAGGGTGTCTCCTCTTGGTTGGGACTTCTGCTGCAGCTGCTTCTGACAATAGCACGCTGTAACCAGGGCACATTCTGGGGAGCCAGGTCTCAAACTATTAGCATCATTTCGTGGCTTTCTTCCATCTTCTCCTCAATGCTTTGATGTTGCTGGTACATGCTGCTAGTTAATTTCACAACATGTACTTAGCTAAAAGTTATGATAGCTTAAATAATTATGAGAAATTCAAGATAAAAAGCATATTACTATCATTTCCCTATGAAATATGTTACAATTTACAACCTTTGCAAATAAAGCTAATCGACTACGTAGTTTTAAGCCAAAAAAGGCATATTGCACTTGCAATATTTGTTATATTGTTTATTAATATGTTGCTTTCTATAGCAAAGATAATATTCCACCTTCTTAGCATGGTGTTTTTTCTGTAGTGCCTTTCCTATATCTTTTTATGCTGTCCAAGTGTACCTTTCAGGATAGAAGATATAAAAGCTACCTCATCACTTGAGTATTGTACCCATGCAGACCTCACCTCTGAAATGCATTAATAGCTCTTTAGAGAATGACTACAGCTAATGGAGCTGACATATAGGATACATGTAAATTACAGCTAAGCAGTGGCCACAGTTGGGAAATTTCTGTAAAGAGCTTGACAAGTAGTTTGAAACTAGTTCTGGAACGCTTCTATTTGCTGGTGTTAGATCTTTTCTTTGATTACATTATGTGTTTATAAAGGTAAACAGCAGGATGGCAAAGGGGCTTGTTATATTAGCATGGTATTAATGGACTAATGTGCAACTTTACTGTTTGTGGATCTGTAGCACTCATGTTCTAAAGGAAAATACCTGTCTTGTGAATGCTTCAATGTTCAGTGTATTATACTTATTTATGCTTAAGCCCAGGGGCACACAACTGCCAATACTGTCTACTCCAGACATCCCTACGGATGCAGTATGCAGTCTTTGGACAGAAATTGAACTGTCAGGCAGCTCCATACATTCAAACCTTTTGCTTGTATGACCTTCTTACTTCCCATGGTATGAACTATACATGTCATGGATTAATGTTACCCAAGATTAAATTAGTTTACATCAAAAAGGATAAAAAAGTAGCAGGAAGTATTTTTAAATTTAGCAACAAGTATCATACACACTTTGACCTCTAATTTGCATTAGAATTCAAGTAATGAGTTAAAATAGCATGATGATCTGCCCACTTATTAAATGTTTTACATTCTGAAAAGAAAGGTGTGGGTCAGAAAACTCTCCCCTGTACATACATTAGGAATTGATTTCAAGTAATGACACCGGAGTGTGGGAATCAATCCTGTATCTAACAGGTTTGGGATACATCCCAACAACCTGCTTAAGACCTCCCAGTTAACCTGAGTTCACATACACCAGAGAAATAGACTACAGACATTCCTTTAGATACCGTTAGCTTCGTAATACTCTGTGCTTGTAAAAGATTAGTTTACTCATAACTGTAATGTGTCTAACAAGCACCTAAATAGCCTAATTGCAGTTAAGCACAGAGACATAGCTCATCAAAATGAAATCAAACCATTCCCTTATTAATGATAAGACTTTGAAAGCTTTAAGGATATTAAGATGGCCAATTCAGCCCTCCAGTAAGTTCAGTAATCACATTACAGGAATTATTTCCATGAGTAACATACAAACAAAAATTTGCCCCTCTTCTCCTTATATAATGGAGCTCCCTTGTAGCAGAAATGATTTTTCTCTCAGACAGGCAGCTCCTCAGAAGCAATGGATAACAACACTAATGCATGTCACTGCAGAAATACATTTTTCCCCACTCAGGAGAAATTTCAAACACTTATCCCCATCCCCACCAATTCGTCACCATCCCATCAAACCCTGCCTGCTCGCAGCAGAGCCAAGCATTATAAGGCAAAGCATGTCACAGCTTATGGCTGTGTTGTGAAGCTGTGACTGTGCAGGGAAATCATCATCATCCCTGCCAAGTTGTGGGGAAGAGTTTGCCCCGGCGAAGCGCCGCTGAGCGCTGCGCGTCCTCCGCACGCCCCACGCGCGGCTCGGGCTGCACTGTCCGCGGTACCGGCGGGGACACGGCAGCGTGCCACACCACAGCGGCACCAGCCACCGAGGCTGCCAAGCCTGAGCAAATCAGGACATGGCACTAAAGGGGCAGAATTCCTCAGCCCAGCCCCTGGCACCTTGTGCTCCTTGTGGTACCCTAAACTACACACAAGTGCTGCACAGCCACTGCATCAGATCACCTGATATGAGCCAAACAGACCTAATCAGGGCAAATTTAAAGCAACCCAACATAATAATGTTGCACTGTGTCAGGGATAATGGAGCCGTGAGACACAAACACTTTCTGTCTGCATTTATCAACAAATACATTTGATCCCTACTCAGCTCTCAGCAGAAATCCCAACAACATGCTGCACAGCTTAAGCAGCCTCTCTCCTCAGTCGTGTCTTTACAAACTACTGTGCAAAGCAGCATATGGCTGATTAAAACTGAATAAACTCTTAGCAAAACAAAGAAAGCAAGAGCAGCAATGTAAATTGCAAGGATCCAAAGCACAGACAATACATGGTAATAAATGATCATACCTTTCATCCAATCCACTACTTGCTTGGGCGTCCACTTGCTAATAGGTTCCATAACGAGAGCCATCATCAGATCACTTTATCATTCACACCAAAATCAGCAAAAAGGAGAGAAAAAAAAATCTATCAGAGCATGGCTGAGCTGAGAGAGCTGTAGGATTTTACAGTGCAGTCCAAAGAGAAGATGATGCTTTGTCCCTCCAGGTTTCTCCTGCACTGATTCAGTAATGTATAAAATTACACTGCTTGATCAGCTCTGGCACCTCCCCCACTGCACACAGCCTGCAACACGCTGGAGCAGAGAGCCAGGAAATGGTGCAGTACGTATAGACTTACTTACAAAAGCCTCTACCCAGTGATCTACTTATTAGACTGGCACAAATATAAAATTATATTACACAGAGAGCAATTGGAGCTGGAGCTAGTCCAGACGCTGAGTTTTAAGGAGCTTTATTCCAACAAGCTCTGGGATCTTCATCAGGGAAAATATCACTACTGTAACTTGATAGCAGATTGTCTTGGCTTCATTGTGAATATGCTGACTGTCACTCAGTTTAAAGAGAAGAGAGAAACATCAGAATATCACTTGGCATCTGGCAAAATGCTGAGCATCTCCATCTTCACAATGCAAAATGTTGCTGGAGTCTTATACTATATAATCATGCAATTCAGAATGTCAAATGCAGTACAAAAAGTCTTACCCAAGAAAAAAAAACTGTTGGAAGAAAACTCTTTTTTTCTGGCCACATTCAGAGCCAATCTATTTCCTCCTATGAGCTGCTCATTTTACAGTGAAATGACAGCATCCAAGAGTCAGTTTTTACTATTACAGCACTTTAATACAGACAAGTAGAGCAAGTTTTTTTGATTCAAAGCACTGGGACCATTCGTCATTCTCTCCCTTTCCTTAGGGAGGGGAAAAAAATGTTTCAAAAATTCCAAATACTGAAGTTTACTACCCTTCCATAAGATGACAGTGAAACATTTTATTGGGATGAGCCAAACAGTGCTTTTTGGACCCTTTTGTGTCTCTTTGCATCTCATGCAGCACGAGTTCTGCATCATGTGATTGAAGAGGTGCAGGCTTTCTCTTTGGTCTCCTGTTTGAGATATGAAGCCCCACTATTTTATTACAGGGGGTGAAACTCAGAATCCAGAAACAAAAGACAGAACAAAACAGTTCCACCTTTCTTTTCACTAATCTTTCATCTGTACCTTTTCTTGCAGCATTCTTGAGTTCCACCAGCACACTAATGTAAGATGATGTTGCTACCATGTCTGCATCACTCCACTAGAGCTGTCTTAATGTACACATTAGGCTGAGATTCATCCTCTCCTTCTCATGTGGGGAAACATGCAATCCAAATGGAATATTTATGTTATAATGTTTCAGGACCCTTTAAGTCTATATATGTAAGGATGCAGGCAGGCATCCTTTCAGCCTCTCCTCCCCAAATGTCTCCAAAGAGATGTTCCATTTTCTGTGTAGTGATGCACTCTGTCCTTTTTTATTTTTCTTTTGCTTTGGGAAGTAGTGTAATTAGTATTCTATGATGCATATTGAGTGCTCAGAGCACAGATCTCCTTTACAAAAGGATTCACATCAATTCTCCTTCAAGAAGGCTGTTTCCAACTGAACAGCATGTCAGCTTCCTCTCTGAGCTTTGGGAGACCACTTTCAGTTGCTTTAGTTCTGTCTAAATAGCTGTTTACAATGGACAGAATAATGACAAGATTTCAAATACACAATACTTCTCTTTCTAGGCAATGGTGAACTAGAATTGAGATACAGAGAGTAAATATTTATGTTAGCTAATGGAAATTGTAGAAGCTGTTTGCTTTGGGGCTATGCTTCCTTAAAATTATGTTCACAAAATGATCACCTCTCTTAAATGCTTTTAAGTTTAATACAAGTGTGGGAGAATTTGACCTAAGTTATGTTGTGTATGGATTTAGTCCTTGGACACAATTATATGAAATAATCTTCATTCATGATTGTTTGGACTATATCCCTAATTCCAGTAATGTGGCAGATGTCCTGTCAATGTACTTTTGTCTCACATTTCCTAGCTGGCCTGGACTGGGCAGACTTTTTTTGTGTATTTTGACATAGTTTTGAAAGAGGATGGAGTCTGAGTTTGAAGCCAATCAATGTCAGTGGGCACACTGCCATTCATTTTAATTGTCCTTGGATGACAAAAGAAGCCCAAAATCAGTATTCTGGAATCAGTCCTTCCATTTTCAGAATGCAATCTTTTAAAGACTTCTCCATGTCCTGTTTCTGAGGCTCCTCACCACAAAGAGACTTTGAATGTTCATTGCTTATACTGTAGTCAGCACCTTGGTGCTAGTTCAGGCAGCAGCTATCATTTGTGTGAAAGATCTTCACTAGTAAATAATCTCTGTGTTTTCCTTTATTAATACTAGTCACAGTTTGCCTGAATTTTGGGTTTCTACCATCTTCTCTTTTGAACTACTTGGAATGAAGTATTTAAAGTTGATAAAACCAGCAACTAAATTTCTCTCCTTCCTGAGGAGATGATTTATTCAGCTTCATTATCTGTCACACAGATTGATACACATAGCCATAGTTTGTCACAAATCATTCTAAACCCAGAATAAACACTCCTTTAACTTATCCCCTGGCTATGTTCACCATGGCAGTCCATGGACAGTTGTACCTGGGTGTTTCCTCTGCTTCTTGCTTTGTTATTTTGAGAAAGATTTATTTCTCACATGCTGTCTTGTAGGGATATCACACAAACATGGGAAGCCTTATCTAGATCAGAAAAGGAGCCTGCAGCTGACCACAGGTCTCACTAACACATCCAACTGAGCAAGAGCTAAGGCCAAATGGAGCCAAGATGTGTTCAGACTATTTCTGTAACCACAGTTCAAGTCAGTTCATAGCACTTTTTAATATAGGCTGTCCAGTATGCCAGCTGAGGTAATGACTCTGAAATGAGTAATGGTGGAATAAAGCCACCCATTGCACTGAGCTCTTGTCCTTATTACTGACACACTTCTAAACATAGCTGGGCTGGACTCACAGCACTTATTGTCAGCTATAGGTCACTGTAGTAAAATCAAGTTAGAAAAGTCACTAAACAAAGAACTTCTTTTAAAAATAAGCAGAACTGTGTAATCCTTAAAACTATTCCATGTGTTTTTCTGTCCCGTTATTGCAAGGCTTCTGCCTAGATCTATCCCCCATCTACCTCGCAGTGCTTCCTAATCCCAGCATAAAAGAAACAACGCATTCCCATGACTGTGTTTTTCTTCCAGCCTGAATACAGCAAACCAACAGAAAAAAAGATCAAGGAACATCTTCCTCACTATTATTCTATCTAGGTCATGTAAATGAGAAATACTTTCTGACTGAAGTCTGCCTAGGCATCAGAGCAAAGTAAGAGGCAGAGGAAGGGCTCAGACATTTCACTATATGATGCAGCCTTGTTGTCAAAGGCCTATAGAAAATCATCTGGTAATTTCAGGCTATAATCACTGCTATCATCTTTGACAGCAAAGGCCTAGGGCTGAAAGGTTTCGAGTCCTTCCTTCTTCACAGTGATAACGTTGGTAGTTCTTCAGCTTCTGAGCACTGCCTGGTATCTCTGGGATTCCTAATTAAACCATCATTCTCTGTATTTTCATGGTCACCGTGGGAGCCAGTTAAATGTTCTTGTGTATTTCATGGCCAGTGATAACTTGCCAATTAATGATTATGCTCAAACCTGGTAACATAGCTAGTACAGCACTTAGGCCAATCATGTATTTCCTGCAGCTTTCATTTGGTAACAATTATTCTCACATTCTTTGATGAAGAAATAACCATATGTTGTGAGCTAAGTCTTTCACAAGCAGATTAGTTTAAGAACATCTTGACATAGTATTTGATAGCCATTACAGATAACATGAGCTTTCAGTACCAGGTTAAATAAGTAATGAATCTCCTGGAAAAGTGGTATGTAAGGTTTTAACTTTAGACATCTATAATTTATATTATTAATGGAAATATAAGCAAAATCACCAAGGAAATGACTGCTGAATTCTTGGTTTTCATTAAAGTTTTTTATCATGTAATATTCACATATCATACAGCTGCTTTTTGTGGAAAAGAAGTATTTCAGGAAGCAGAATGCAGCTGAATTACTAGTTTTGATCAGTTCTGTTCTAAGCTGGGTTCTGCCTGGTTCTGCTTTCACTGAGTATCTTTACATCATATCCTTTGAGACTCTCATGTTTCAAAGATGGAGAGCAATAAAACTGCCCATGGAGAAATTTGTCTCAGCAATAAAGTTTTTCTATGAGGAACTAAAGCTCCCCAGCTTACATCTGTGATAGGGATCAACGGACATTCCTATTTAATCATAAACCTTTCCCTTACTTAATGCTGAGTTCACAAGCTGAAGTGCTGTGCTCTTGCAGCCAAGAAGGTCAATGGTCTCTGGGATGCACTAAAGAGAGTGTGGCCCGCAGATCAAGGGAGGTTCTACTCCCATTCTATTCTGCCCTACTCTGGCCACATCTGGAGTATTGGGTCCAGTTCTGGGCTCCCCAGTTCAAGAGAGACAAGGAAATACTGCAGAGAGTCTAGCAGAGGCTCCCAAGATGCTGAGGGCACTGGAGCATCTGTGGCAGGAGGAAAGGCTGAGAGCCCTGGGGCTGCTGAGCCTGGAGCAGAGCAGAGCCAGAGGGGAGCTGCTCCATGCTGAGCAAGAGCTCAAGGGTGCAGGGGGCAAGAGGCTGGGGCCACACTCTGCTCAGTGGTGCCCAGGGCCAGGCCAAGGGGCAATGGGCACACACTGGAACCCAGCAAGTTTCACCTGAGTGCAAATTAACTTGTTTGCTGTGAGGATGCAGAGCCTGGCCCAGGCTACCCAGAGAGCTTGGGGAGTCTTCTTGTCTGGAGAGATTCCAACCCCACTTGAATGTGATGATCCTGGGCATCCTGCTGTGGGTGACTCTGCTTTAGCAGGGGGATTGGATTGGATGATCCCCAAAGGTACATTCCAACCCTCATTCTACTGGAATTCTGGTATTCTGTGTTTTTGGCTGTCCTCATAGATGCTCAGAAGAGCTGGAGCTTGAGCAGCCCATGCCAGGGCTCTAAGGGAAGGGTGAGACCACTCCCAGCAAGTGTCAGCAAGAAAGTGCCAGGTGATACATCAGCTCCACTGCTTTGGAAATAAGATTGGCTGTACTGAGCATATCTTGTCTTTTCTCTGACACACACCAGCCGGTGCTGGGAGCTATTTTCGCCCTGTGGAGACATTAGCCCTCACTCTCCTTTCTCCAAGCAGCTTGACTCGGAGAGAGCTGCGAGGAGCAGCCGGGGGAGGACATTCCGTGCGCTGGCAGCCCGCAGAGCCCCGGCTGATGGTGTTAGACATTCTGGAGTGCCATCTACTGGCACTGCGCTCAGGGCTCAGCTCTGCGAGCCGGGGCTAGCCACGGCTGAGCCCAGGGCTGGACAAAACAGGCATCCCCCGCCTTCTTCTAGGTACTCGGTAGTTTCTTCCATCATCCCGATTTTCTCCAGTGGTTAAGCTGTTACGATGATTAAGCAACCCCTCGGGACTTCACCTGCATCCTCACTCAGCAGGGTGAAGATCACAAAAATTGTGAACTTTGCAAGCAAGAATGTTTTGCCTTGTAAAATAGGAAGCAAACAGTTAATTTTCACTGCTGGTGTTTATAGTTACAGCATTTTGTCCACAGCAATCCACTGTAGTCTCTGCTATTCAGTCACAGGTATTAATATTCCAGCTTTTACATGCAGCTTCATTAGATAGTCATGTTTTTCATGCTCCATTAGGTGATATAACTGTTTTATTAATGCGTGTTAGTGATAATATATGGTATCTTGCATTAATTTGGTATTAAAACACCCTTAACAAATGATTTGGAAACATTGCAAAAATCCAAGAAATATGGAGGTTTTCAGTACTGTAGAGAAATTTTTCATAATCACTTGCTAAACTATGTCTTGACATTGCTGAGATGTTTTTGTGCAGTGCTTGCTTGCTTTGTATATTTGAGTGTTCACAAAAGCTCCTATTCTGACACCTCTTGAGACTCAAGTCCTCTGTTTAGCCACAAAGCACATGTAGTGAGGACAGAGGCAAATTTCATCCTATCTTGCCATCACTTTTATCATAATATCTTTTTTCCCCCCCAGAAATTGCCCTCTAGGCATGTTACAACTCCTCAAAATCAATAGTGATTTAGATAAGATGAATTCTCTAGATTACATATCTCCAGGAAAAAATGACCACTTTCTGCAGCCCTATTCAGAGTTTAAATGTATCCTGCACGTGTTAAAGTCAAAGCTATCCAAAACCACACACCAAAACAACATAAAGAATATAGTTCTTCTCTAATATAAATCCAATGAGTTCAGCAAAGACACTGTGAAGTTACAATAGGAATAAATTTCCCCTCTAGAAGATGAGCTACATGTTGCTCTGACTAGCACTGCAAGTGTTTTTCTGAGCAGGAATACTGAAATGTTTTCATATTAATGCAAGCAGGACTGTCTGCTTTTAGTCTGCTTGCTAATATCACCAACATGTTTACAGTCTTCCCAACAGCTGCAAATAAGAGGGCATGCTCCAACCTGTGAATCACTGTGACAGTCTTCAAAGCACAGATCCAAGAAGAAAGCACCTTGAAGAAGTGCCTGTCAAATATGTTTCTACCTTGCCAAGGAAAAGGATGCTTTCAACCAGAGACTTGTATCACCTGAACTCCTCACAGCTTCCTCTTCAGGAAGATGCAGATATTTGGGGAAGGCTTAACTGTATGCTGCTGGAGAACAGAAAGGATTGGTAAAGCAGGTGCCCCATCTGCATAATTCAGCTCTTCAGATTGCCATCATCAGTGTGTTTAACAGGGAAAACTGCAGAAAGAGCCTTTGTTATCATTTTTCTGCACAGAGTTCCTCTGTGAATAGCTATAAAGTTCTGCTAAATTCAGAACCAACTGGACAGTGTGACTGAACTAAGGAAAAACAGGAAAAGATCTTGGAGCAAGTCTATTTGAGTCTCACATGAACTTGTTACATTCAGAGGGGATCCTGTTGCACTGGGCAGACAATTCTAAGCTCAGAATGAATTCACTCTCTTAATTCAGTTTTCCAGCCTCTTGGGCTTACAGTATCAATAGTCAGAAGGTCAACAGCAGAACTTCTGAAGGCAAAGCTGGACAACTTCTTTCCAAAATAGGTTCCAGCTTACAGAAATCATCAGTGTGATGCCAAAATTATTATACATGGATCAATGGCATATATTATGTAGGCATTATGTGGATCAGACTACATTTCATAACTCCTCTTTTTGGCCCTAAACCCTTTGCATTTATGAATTTTAAAACTTGAGCAGCTGTTAACTCTAGCTTATTTTCTTCTAAGAAAACAAAATATTGGGATATTTATTGCCAAGTTTTATTTCCTGTCTCTGTGTCCATATTTATTTGTATACATTATAATTTATATTTGCCTTTCCCCTTCTTCTAGCAAACACATGGAAAATATTTTTTTGATAAAACCAGAAAGAACATTCAATATACTTCCTCTGCAAGAATCATATAACCACACATAAGCAATAAACCATCTGCTTCTCACTACATTAGGTAAACCATATTACTTTGGAAAAAAACAATAATAATGGGAAACTTGACAACAGTAATAAAACTTCCAAACTATTGATAGCAGATTGCCTTGTTATTCATTATTTGCTGGCTGGAAAGGAGGCTTTGAAACAAAATTGTCCCCTGATTTTCCTAACATGTCCAGGGAACTTGGTGTGTGTATCCTGTTTTGCCATGGAGGGACACTCACTCTGGTGGCAGGGGAAAGACAAGCTCAAGTTCAAGCACAGAGGAGAGCACCAGGGTGCAATGCAGGCAGTGATGTGGAGAAGTATTCCACTGAGAAAAGACTTTTTATTCCTTTGCTTCATCATCTTCTCCATCATTGCAGGGTAAAATCAGCCTTACAGAAATATTTGAACATGGCCTTAAATATTAAAAGAGTCATTCTACCTTGCAGAGGTGTCTGATGGGGTCACTCAGGAAGTGCTGCCAAGGAGAATATCAGATTCATAAAACTGTAACTATTATTATTATTATGCCATCTTCCTATTTCTGTGTGATTTTTCAGTCCAAGCTTCTCTTTCATGTTGCCAAGTGACTGGTGTCAGGCAAAGCTCTTCTTGAAGACATTCTCAAGATGGCTTTTTCTTTATCTGAGCATCTCTGCAAAGCTCTGCTATTATTAGGTCTTTCTAATGCCTTAGATAAAACCTCAGAGATTATGCTCCTACTTTATACTCCAATAGCCTCTTCATTCACCATGTTTAGTTAGACTAAATATTTGCTTGGAGGACTGGCTGTGCAGTGACTGCAGAGATACTCCCAGTGCCTGACTAGAGCCAAACTTTTTGTTGCCTTAATATTGTGAACAGAAAAAGAGATAAAATAATCTGAAAGCTAGAAAAAGACAATTCAGGTAGGCCCCTCATAACCTGCCAGACTAGCCTAACATCAAAATATTTGCTGCAGCCTTCACTATATTTATTTAGATAAGTTAATATGTGGAGCTTCCTGTACTGCCCTTGATTAGTCTGTGAGGGTGGAGAAAGGAATTAGTCTGGGAAGGTGGAGAAAGGAATTAGTCTGGGAAGGTGGAGGAAACATGAGGTTTAAATGTAGAGCTGGAAGGATTTCATCCTCTCTGTAGTAGCATACTGACACAAGTAAAACACTAATACTAAAGAAGGATGCAGAATAAAAAATGTCTTGCTTTCAGGCTGTCTCCCCAAATTAACCTGTTTTGTGGTTAAGAGAGACCAAGAAGATGATGGTGATGTGTTCTGTCATGTTTTCCACTACCTCCCAGCAGCATTCTCTTTACTCTTAACAAGACACTTCTGCATTAGCAACCAGTTTTCCTCCTGTAAGTCACTCATCAGGACTCTTCCTTTGCTCTTTCCTTTCCACACAGCTCTGCTGTGTTTCCAAGCAGTGGCAGCTTTATTTTTAAAGTCCTTAGGAAGCAAACAGCAGCATGTTTCCCTTTTCTCTTAAAAATGCACTTGGACAACCTAAAACCATTTTAGGTAGTGACAGTATGTGCTCTGACCGAGAAGAAGGAGGTATGAACTAATTACCAGGAACTGCAAAGCTCTGGAGCTGCCTTTCAGGGTCAGCTTTCACTTCCCTCTCACTCTCCTGTACTCACAAATTGCATGAGCTCAGCTCCAAAATAAGGACCTGCCATCCAGAAGCCTTGTTTATAGCAAGGGTTGTCAGAACCCCCCTGCCATCTGCAGCTCCTCCTTGCCTTCCTCCTCCCAACCCGCAGCATTTCCTCCCTTCTGCTGGCTGTCTCAGCAGCTCTGCAGCCAGACATAGTCCTTTTGTTCCCTCTGAGAGAAGAACAGTCTCAACAGTAGGTTCTTCAGCCAACAAAGACCATCTACAACCCTGCCACTAAAATCTGGGAATAGCATTCTCATCTTTCCTTTTTTTCAGGGATCTTCAACAGTTATAGCAATTCTTTCAACACTCTTTAATTTCTGCTGATAGTCCTCCAAAGTCCTTCTAACAGCTACTCTCTTTACAAGCCTCCTTGAGGAGACTGTCTTCTCTTTTGCAGACCCTTCAGAGTGAGAGTCTGGAGTCCTCATCATGGGAAGGACATAAGCCTGTTGGAGAGGGTCCAGAGGAGACCACAAAAATGATCAGAGGCTTGGAACATCTCTCCTATGAGGACAGCCTGAAAGAGTTGGGATTGCTCAGCCTGGAGAAGAGAAAGCTCCAGGGAGACCTTACTACAGCCTTTCAGTACTTCAACGGAGCTTATAAGAAAGATGCAGACTTTTTAACAGGGCCTGTTCTGATATGACAAAGGGTGATGGTTTTAAACTAAAGGAGAGGAGATTTAGACAGGGTATAAGGAGGAAATTTTTCACACTGAGGGTGGTGAGAGCCTGTCTCAGGTTGCCCAGAGAGGTGGGAGATGCTCCATTCCTGGAACCACTCCAGGTCAGGTTGCCTGGGGCTCTGAGCAAGCTGCTCTAGTTACAGGTGTCTGTGCTCACAGCAGGGGACTTGCACTAGGTGACCTTTAAAGGTCCCTTCCAACTCTAACCTTTCTATGATTCTGTAAGAGAAACCTGCATTTTTAGCTCTTCTCTTATTGGGGTTGTTTTATCTGTGAGAATGAGTAGAAATGCTCCCTAATGGGTGCAGGTATCATCACATAAGCAATCCTAAAGAAAAGGAGCCAAGACTCTTTTAACAGACCATGACTGAGCCTTGCCCTCGGAGTCCTGCTGCCTGCCCATCAGCAATTCCCAGTGTCACTGAGTTTCACTGGTTTTGCTCCTCAAGCCTTTGTTAGTTTCCTACTCAAATTCAGTCCACCAGCTGCAGGACAAAGGTTTTCTCTGAAGGAAAACATCTCCTGCAGTTGGAATTATTGTGGTTTCATTTCAAAGGTCAGTGCAGTAGCAGCAGCAGTTTCTGGCTACAAACCCTCTCAGTAGGTGGTTAGCACTGTGAGCCAGTGCTGGGAAAGGTGAGACACACAAGACACCTGGTAAGAGCTTGACCTTTCCTTCATGCTCCCTGCAGACAAGGCTCTGTGCCTTCTGTATGGAAGAGCCTGATGATCTTAGGGACTATTTCACTCTGTTTTCAAACTGGACTCAGCTTCCAATCTTCTTGCCTTCTTGGGACTGCTTTTTATTACTAGGAAGATTAAAACAAAACTTCATCAATGTAGCTCCAAACCTTCTGCCAGGGTTTAGCTGAGACCAGGGTTCCTGATGCTTGACTCAGCTCACACTACTGCCTTACTTCCTTTGAAGCTGGTAACAGTTTCCTGTGCTGCTTGGGATGGGGATGTGAGCCTGGGGATGGTGCTGCAGCACACAAGCAAGAGGGGAAGGCATCATGCTCACACCTGCAGCACCAAGCTCAGGTTTAAAGAAAGACCTAAGCTCTGTGTTCCAACATTATCTCCCTCTTCATCATAGTTCATCCAAGGCTAATCTCAGCATAATAACTTTTCATCATACAAGATCCCCATTTAACATTTCCCTAACTCTTTGGTGAAGAGGAGTAACTGTGCAGCTGCCTTAAATTAATTGGAAAGAGTTAGAAAAGCTATTGATTTCATTCATCTAGCTGTAAAACTATTAATACTCCTTCCATCTATTATTTATAAATTCATTTGGCATTCTCAACTAAAACACACACTGTTACTTATATTTAATGCTGCCTGCACATTGCACTGATGAAGTGCCACAGCTGCTGCATTTCTGCACCCTGCCTTTTGAATAAATGCCTGCATTTCTGCAATCACTTATCTTGCTGAGGAAGTCCTTACACCTTTTGTATAGCTCACCAATTTTCTTGTCTCACTGCTCTCTCACACTACATCATCATGAAACTTAGCAGAACATTTTTCATGTTAATTGAATGTTCTGCCCATATACACAGACATGTAGGATCTCCTGGGGGAAGAGCTGCTTTAGTGGTTCTTCACAGCACTATTCATTTTCATATTTCTACTTATTCACAGAGAATGCTAGGATTAAAAATAGCTTGGGCTGAAAACTGTGTTGAAACCTCCCCTTAAAATTCTGGATTACACAATTTCACACTGAAAACCATGTATCAGTTGGAGCTGTGAAACAGTGAAAGAAAATAATAATTTATTGCAACCAGCCATGGAAACGTTGCTAATACATCTTTGGTGAATTATTCTGGTAGGACATTGGCCTGCTTAGACTTCTAGTGCACATATTAGAATGTAAAAGTTAATTCTTTTGCTGTTAAAATACCATTGGCATCAAAACTCTGGAGTTGTGGCTTAAATTTTTCTTATCTTTCCAGTTTTGACCCCAAGGAAAGGAGATCCTCTGGTGATTTTACAGCTTCCTAGGTTCCCATTTGCTATACGTCTGTCTCTACAAGCTCAGAGTTTCATTGTAAATCTTGTTTTTCAAATTAACTGGAGGACATTTATCCTGGGTTTCTTTCATTCAAATGCTTAAATCAATGCTGTGGAAAGGGTTAGCAAGGGCAGTTTTTAGAAATATAGTATGAAGCCTTTGTTTCAACTCCAAAACTCCAAGTAAAACACAATTAAATTGTCCAAAAAGAACTTTTCAGAGTAAAAATTTAATTTCCAAACAGTATGCATCCCAAAGTGAGGTATTTTTTTGGAGAGGCTCCTTGGCAGTACCTCAGTTTGTGCTCTCAACAGCTGAAGTCAGCTGAAGTCACAAAAAAACCCCAAAAACAACAATGAAAAGACTTTGAGAGCTAATAGTTGAGTTGACTGATGAAAAGGAGAACTTTATATGCCAATTACTACTGTCAGTGCAATTTTTTTTGTAATTGCACTGTATATTATCTGTGTATTTTATCTAAATGCTGTCCCACTTTTTAAAATAGATCATTTGGGAGCTGGAGCTATGGTTCTCTATCTCACTGTTTCAAACCTTTGTTGCAAGCCATGGATATGAGTGTGAGGACATTTTCATCAAGGACAGCTAGGCAAAGACATTTGAATGTTTTGGCTCTGGACATTTCCCCAGCAGCATGGCCAGCAGGGCAGGGAGGGGATTCTCCCCTCTGCTTTAGGGACACCTCCCCTGCAGTGCTGGGGCAGCTCTGGAGTGCTCAGCACAGCACAGACATGGAGCTGGGGGAGCAGGGACACAGGAGGACACAGAAATGATCCGAGGGTGGAAGCTCTCTGCTGTGAGGCCAGGCTGAGAGAGTTGGGCTTGTTCAGCCTGGAGAAGAGAAGGCTCTAGGGAGATCTTCTTGCAGCCTTTCAGTACTTAAAGGAGCCTAGAAGAAAGATGGGGAGAGACTTTTCAAAGGGCCTGTTGGAATAGGACAAGGAGCAATGATTTTTAAATGAAAGGAGTGAGGGTCAGACTGGATAAAAGGAGGAAATTTCTCACACTGAAGGTGGTGAGACCCTGGCCCAGGTTGCCCAGAGAGATGGTAGAACTGTTCCAGGTCAGGTTGGGGCTCTGACCAACCTGCTCTAGTTGCAGATGTCCCTGCTCAGTGCAGGGAGTTGGGCTAAGTGACCTTGAAAAGTCTCTTCCAACCCAAACCATTCTACTATTCTATGAATTCTGAGAGTTTGCCACTTCAGTAACTGAGAGAAAAGTGTTTTAACCAGAGCACAAGGCTCAACATGGAAGGGGCCATCTCAGTAGCATATAGATGTAACAGGGAGAGGACTGACATTAGAAAACAATACAGAATTCAATTTCCACTTTCTAGAACTCAAGTCTTGACCTTTTGTGGGCCTGTTGTGCCAGGCTTGTGATTAAAACCCCACAACTGCTATTTGAGTATTCCTTCCTAGTAAGTTCTGTCCCTTCTCTTACAGGCATTTCAGCTGGATCATGCTTCCTAGCTGGCTTAGGAGAAGAATATAACTGTGTTAAAAATTATCATAGTACAGTTATATTTATGAAGAATTTTGTTACCTGGTGAAAAAATTTGTTTGGGCTCATAACTTCCTCTATTCTTCCTCCAGGCACAAAAAGGATGGTCTCTGTCAATCAGGATGTATTCATGAATCAATATCACTTAAGCAAAGCATGAGAGCCTGGTTTGACTTGGAAAGTGCTTATGCTAATTAGCTGAAATTTGCACAAATTTGACTCCATAGGAACAACTTGACATTTAGTTTGAAAGGTCTGAATGTTTCTGTCGAGTTCAGGTAACAATATTGCTGGGAAGCTATTCCTTTTTCCCCCTCTCCCAAACGATGCTACAAACACAACAAAGTTCATTTACAAACGTTTACCTGAAATCAAATGACTTTCATGAAGGCCTAGCAATGCAGCTGACACGGATGAATAGGAATCCCTGGCACTAGTGTCTGCCACAGAAGTTGGGCTGTTTGCTTTTCTTGACTCCTCCCTGGCTTTAGGTGCTTTCAGATCTTTCCTACCCCTTACTGAAGAGCAGAGCTGATGAACCTGGGAGCGGTGCGACACTGCTGCTTTTGCCAGCTGCAGTGACATGCCTGCACAGCATCCCACAGGGCTGGAGATGTAGCAAGTAGCTCAGGGAAAATATGTTTGTGGTGTGGCACCAAGCCACCCTTCTCTCCCCTTTTTTAAGGCATACAAANGAGGAGCGTGGATGGAGCCCTCCCTGGAGCTTCGTTCGCCAAGCCTAGCCATGACGACAACGACAAAGGAGATCTCTCCTACTGCAAAGCATCAGAGACATGCTGTTTGCTGGGTGCTGCCTACAACATCTGATTGATGACAACAGTTATGAATTTATTTATTTCCGTGCTTTCTACTTCCAAAGTATGTTAGTTCTTCAAGACATTCATCACCCTGTTTTCCCTTAGCAAACAAAGTGATATTTGGCATCTCCTTTGTAGTCTGCTTTTCACTTTGCTGTTAAAACCTGTGCTTTGAAGTACTGCTTCCTCTGGAACTGTAGAAGTATGATATTGTGGTGACCAATGCCTCACTCTCCCTTTTTTTCTTTACTTCCCAGAGTTAGAAATTGATTAGTTAATGGAGCTTAAGCTGCACAGCCTGCAGCACGCTGCACCCTTTCATTAGCTGTGAATCCAAGATAAACACAGTGAGTTAGGTCCACTCAGCAAATCCATCAGCTATGTAGCATGATGTGTTGCTGCTGCTTTTGCTTTTGGATCTTTATTGAAACAGATTGCTAACAGCTACTAATTTTTCCCCCATATTATACCAAAAAGCTTATTATACTCTTAATAAGCTGTGTCAGGGCCCAGTGGAGGCAGCTGCTCATGGGGGCAGGAGTAATGATTGCTCCCCATGGAACAGAGTCTCACAGGATGGACTGAGGTGCCCCTGGAGAGGCTACAAGGGGGTCCTGGACAAGGTGACAGCATGTAAGTCCATCTGCTCTTTCCAGATGCCACTGCACATTCTTTGGTCCAAACTGTTAATTGAAATGATCTTTTGAGTCATTTCAGGTGAGATAAGACACTCTGATAAATGAGCACTATCCATCTATTCACAGATGGACTCCAACAGCCTGAGCTGTTAGGTGCTTAATTACAAACACACATTTGTTTGAGTTTTCTATTGGCATTTTTAGAGCAAACCAAGTGACACACTGCCTAACCAGCAGGACACCATAAGTGTTGGAGGTGCAGACCTGGTTCTGACTCAAAATTGTTGCATTTGAACACAACCTGGAAGGGCAACATACTCCAAAGCACAGGTCTCAGTTGCATCTAAAAGCATGGCCTGACCTTCCATCTCACTGTGTGTGCCATGAGAGAGAGAGCAGCTACACATCATCCTCCACATCTTACCATCTGTATGTGCTACTGTGGTTTTTCCACTTTGGTATTTGTTTAGAAAAAGTCAGTTTTCAGAACCAAATACAAGGTAAATAAGATTCTCTTTAATGCAGTGCAGTCACCCTGGGTTCATTCACCACAGCATAAAAAGGCACAACTCACACCATTTTTGCCACTGACATGTCCCCTTTACTTAGAGTCATTTCAAACAACAAAAAATATTCTCCCAGAATATACATGATGATAGAAAGGATACATTAATGAGATTATGGAATCATGAAGCCTTAAAAAGGGACTTGTTTTAAAGTTTGCCAGTGATTTTCTGATCTTTAATTGCTTTTACTATATAGTAAAAAGTAAGGTGGAGTGAGAAAGAGTGATAAAGAATTGTACTGGATGAAGCAACAAGATTCCTAAGAAAGAAGACTTTGGGGACAAAATGAATCCAAATGTCCACACCAGTGTCAAATCTATTATTGTTTTACAATGGAATGCATGACACATAGTGAAATACAGATTTTTCATTGGAAAATACAGAGAACAAAATTAGTTACTGATACTGCTGAACACTGATGGTTAACATTCATGAAGGCTTCATAGATGGAAATTCCCTGGTCAGCAATACACAGCTAGTGCTAGGAAACTCAAATTCTAGAGGCTATGTATGGTGCATTAAAGCACAATAAACACAGTATTTCTATCATCTAAAATAGCGATTGCTTGAATTATAAATGAGTGGATCACTCATATGTGTATGACTCCTGTTCTTTAGCTCAAAACACCAATTGTTAGCCATTGTCAGGGACAGGATACTAGGCTAAAGAGGCTTTTGATACAGCCCACCACATCTGTCCTGTGCTCCTGTGTTCCTGGGTCCTTAGCTTCCCTTAAAAAGGAGACAACTCTATTTCTGCACCAAATGCTGCTCTCAAGTGCATCATCACAGCAGCATTGCCTTATGATAGCAAGCATGGGTGACAGCAGCTAGACCTGTATCTAAAAGACATTTGGCATCCTGTCTTAACTCCAAGGAGATAAAAGATATGGTTGTTCAGGAAGCATCATCTATTAGGAACCCAACAGTACAAACTCTATTGCCAGTAGATAGATGCAGAGATTGGGAAAAGCATATAACCTTCCTTTCCTCTTAAAATACACTCCCTTTAATGTTCCATCATTCCATTTTATCTGGACTGAGATTAAACAAGATGATATGTACAGAGGAAGTAAAACAGGCTGGAAACAATACTGTGGTCCTACCACAAGCAGGACTTCATATAAAAGAATTGTTTAAACAAATAATGACTAATCCAAAAGTGCCTGCAAAGCTTTGAAATTACTCCCTTCTGTCATGGAATGAATGATGTGCATTGAAACAAATTCCTCTATATGCAGACAAAACAAAATGACAGGGTTAGTATAGAGGGAACTTTATTTGGCATCAAACCATCAATACTTGTATTTTATTGTCATCTCAAGGACAGAGACAGAAGATTACTTTGTAAACATATTTCTTAATAAGATGGTTTTCTAACGAGCGATAGCAGCTTGTGATGAGATTTAATCTTACAGAGTCTTTCTTGCAAAATGCATGTGATCTTACAGGATTGAACAAAGTAGGTTATTTTAGCTACAAAAGACAAGGGCTCTCTCCCAAGGAGGACACTTCACCTGATAGACTTGGTCTCACCAAATGTCAAGAATCCCAGCATGGTGAGGGTTGGAAGGGACCTCTGGAGAGCATCCAGTCCAACCCCCCTGCTCCAGCAGGGTCACCCACAGCAGGATGCCCAGATTCACACCCAGGTGGCTTTGGAATCTCTGCAGAGGAGGAGACTCCACAACATCTCTGGGCAACCTGGGCCAGGGCTCTGGCATCCTCACAGCAAAGAAGTTTTCCCTCATCTTCAGATGGAACCTCTTTGCTTCCAGTGTGTGCCCATTGCCCCTTGGCCTGGCCCTGGGCACCACTGAGCAGAGTGTGGCCCCAGCCTCTTGCCCCCTGCACCCTTGAGCTCTTGCTCAGCATGGAGCAGCTCCCCTCTGGCTCTGCTCTGCTCCAGGCTCAGCAGCCCCAGGGCTCTCAGCCTTTCCTCCTGCCACAGATGCTCCAGTGCCCTCAGCATCTTGGTAGCTTCCACTGAACCCTCTGCAGTAGTTCTTTGTCTCTGTTGAACCGGGGAGCCCAGAACTGGACCCAGCACTCCAGATGTGACTTCACTAGGGCAGAGTAGCCCTTTACTCTGCAGAGAGGAGAACTTCCCTTGACCTGCTGGTCATGCTGTGCTTTTAGAAATATTCCAAGAAAATAGGTTTTGTGAAGTAGCTAAGGATGAAAATGTATTTTACTATAGACCAGGGGGAAAAAAAAAGCAAACAAAAAAACCAAGTCCAAACCCTTGCTACTCTCACATTAAATAAGCATAGTAAACCAAGAGGAACAGACAGATCAGGAATGCAGCTGATTTTCCACATCCAAACTTACCAAGTGGCATATCAGCATGATGTAGAGCCAGCCTTCTGAAGATGGCAGATGGTGGAGTTAATTGTGATACTGAATGAGAGGTGAGGAAGAATCCAAATACTTTGATTTTGCAGCCTAAAAATTTGCAGACGAAGTGAATCACTTTACCAGTTGATCTGAGGCTCCTAGTGGGATGCTAAATCACCAAAAGAAGGGCTGTTGGATATGCCAGGTTACTCACACTTATGCTTGCTATCACAAATAAACATCTGTGTGAGTGAGATGAGAGTCATACCCATCCCATTTTGTTCCATGCATCTCAAGATAGGACTTATGATACTTCAAATGGTAAGAAAATTGTGTGAATGATAAGGTAGGAAAAAGGAAAGCCAATGGCTTCAAAAAGATTTACTGGCTTACTTCTTACCTCTCCTTTCAGGATATCTGTAATAATGAAGTCTGAAACAGTAGACTGGTAGATTCTGTACAACAGGCATCACAATCCAAAAGAATATGGGATTAATTGGCAAAGGCATCTAAGAACAGGTCAACTACATAGGGAGGGGAAAATAATGATGAGCTCTCTCCTCAGTTCTTTGCTTTCTCTTGGTTTCACTGGTTTTGCTTCCATTTTTATTTGGAGAAGATTTTAAATTGTTCTTTATGCTATAGAGCTCTCCAAGCTAGGAATATTAATGGCTGGAGGATAAACATTCACTAATTATCTCCCTCTCTTTTAAGTTGTATTGCTTTTTTGTATGTTCCTCAAGTTCATCATTTTCACAGCTCACCGTATGAAAAAATACTAAAAGTAATAAAAATAGAAGGAAACAGCACCCCTACTTTTCATTAAAATATCCCAGGCAATGAAAAAGTGGAACAAATCCCTGAACTCTGCAGCCAGCCAGCCTCTCCTGCTCTTCTCTTCCACAAGCACCAGCTGCTTTTTGCATACTAGCACAAAGGACAGATTTGCAAGTTCAGTTTATGGGAGCTTTGTTTATGCACTCAGTGAGGATTAACAACTAGTTTTAATTAATGTGGCAAAACTAAGTTAAAAGGAGATGGAAAATTTGCAAATCTTGTAAGAGCACTAATTCTGGCTCTGCTCTCAGAGGCAGAAAAGGCACCACACGGAATTTTCCATATTAACATTTTTACCAAGGTTTACACACTGTAATCCTCTCTCCATCACTGTTTCACAAGGAATTTCCTGGTTTAGCAGATCTTTAATTACACCCTTGGGCCTCCCAATCTTTCATGTGTCTTTACAATCTTTCTGTAAAATAGACAAATATCACTCTTGCAGTTTCAAGTGTTCATGGAGCAGGAAAACTGTGGAAGAGCACGAAACGAAACCAAAGGGTTTGCTTTTTGGAGCATCTTATACCTGTGCAAAGCCAACAACATTGATACAAAAGGACTCACATATACATTTTGGTAAATGTATAACAGGTCATTTGGATTTTGCAAGAATAAATCATGTCAAACTCATCAAACTTTCCTCCATGACAAATAATGAGCCTTGTGGAGACATGAAGCAGTAAATGTTATATATCCTGACTTTAGCAAGGCTTTTGGCATGGACAGATGCAGTGTTCTTGTAGTGAAATGGGGGGGAAAGAGCCTCAGAACTGGCTGAGGAATTGCTCAGAAAACTGTTATTGTAGTTTTCAAAAAAAAATTGAAAAGAGCAAGCAGAGTTTTGCTGTGGTGAGACTTGATCCTCAAGTTTAAGAAATCTCTTCTGAGGCTTTAACTCGTCAAAGATTCAGGATGAATGTTAGCAAAAATTCCCTAATGAGAGGGCAGTCAAGCACTAGATTAACTGCAGGCTCTTCAATATTGCATTCTTCCATACATTTTCCTAAGCACAAGTTCAACACTGTTCTTTTTGGGGCCAGGGGGACAGATTCAATGCAAGATAAGGTCCCTTTTTGGCTGATGTTATATAACTACATGATTTAATGCCTTATAGCAATGTAATAGGCAAATTACTCATTTGAGATCAGGAAGCATCACACCAAATTGCACACAAATGGCTGGTGAGACATTCTTGTGCTCCTTTCCACTCTGCTTTCACATCTGACTCTACCAGGTTACCCTCAAGTTTGACTTTATGTCCTTTAAGGCATCATCAGAAAAACAGCATAATGAATTAAGTGAAGCTGTCTTAGGAGAAGTTTCTGTTAAGTGGCTTGGTTTTGCCTCATTGACTTTTGTAGTGTGTTCTAGATTCAAGAGAATGCCAAGACATGGAAGCAGCAGCTGTTGCTTTAAACTGTATGGACAAAATTGTTCAGGTTCATTGCCTGGACGTCACCCACCAGCTCCTCTCTTTGGGATGTGGCTAGGGCATTGATGCAGAGACTTCCCTTACCTGAGAATGGCAGGAATTGCTAGGAAAGGGAGAAGATCTTGGCATAGGGAAAGAGGAGAGTTGTGTGGGTTTCCAGCTGGGTTCCTGACTGTGGAATAGGACACAAGGCTTTTGGTTGACGTCTTCCATATCCCACGTGGGAGTTGATGTGGGACAGGGGCAGCCCATGGCTGCTGTTAAAGCAGGGAATAACCTGCTCAGAAAGCAGCACACGTATTCCTGAGCAACGCTTTCTCTGCCACGTAGAAGCAGGAACCCTTAGTGAGCTAAGTAACTACCAGTAAGCTGAGCTAATTAGTTTAATGAGCTAATACAAAGTAGCTACATCAGAGAGTCTCGCTTTGATGCTAATTCCCTCATGTAAGAAGCCCTTTTATGTCCCAGGCTACTGTTTAAACCACTGGACCAATTTGCCAGCCCCTGCTAATTTAAATCAGTCATTAATGAAAGAGAAAGCATGTGGATCTGGTTGCAGGAGAAGAATATTGGTTTTATTTCATCCTGCCATATTTTACCCCTCAAGGTTTGTCTCATTGCAAGTCAATACCAGGGAAGGAAGTAAATGGTATGAAGTTCGTTTTGGAGCTTGTCACTCTGCTGCTGCAAACAGGAGCAGCTTTTTTAACCTATATGTTCAGTTTACTCTTCTATAGTGTAAAGCATGTATGATTTATACATCTTCCACCCCAAGGCTCCTACCACTAGCACAAACATATTTTTTGCCCTTTTCCTTCAGTTCTTCTTTCTTTACCTATTTTGCTTGCTGGATATCGACTTTTCTGCTTAAGCTCTTAGTCATACCTTTTATACTGAGACAAATTTCTGTTACTGTGATCTATAAGTCTTTTATGTGGTCACAGGTCTGCATATTAGTTTCTTTGATAACTTCAATGCACAGTTGAGGTCTCCTCTAAGAACAATTCTAGGACTTTTTGATATAAACTATAGAAAAAGCACATGTGAGCCCAGTGCTAGTCAGATAAGAGCCCTTGAAATATTACTTTCTATTATTCATCATTTTAAAAGCATTTAACACACTGTACTTTATCAAACACCACTGTATCTTTTTCAAAGGATTTTAGAAACACTGTCTCACCATTTTTGTTTCTCAATCTCTAGATAATGTGAGAAGAAAATGTATCAAAATTCTCTGGAATCATTCCACAGTGAACTCCCAAACACTATGTTCTATGGAAGTGGTGTAGGGTTTTTATGGCTGGTCTATTTGTTTTTTACAAGGTGAGTGTGGATGGCAGACAGAGGAAGGGAATATATCGAGGGGAAGAAGCAGTGTAACACAAGATTCAGGGTTTCAGATGATACATAGACTATCCTGTTATTAAATCCAGGGTGTTTATTACTGCATCTAATCCAATACAGTTGGGAGCTGCTACCCAAAGGGATACTCCCTTCCCCTTTCCCTATCCTTGTGCTGGTTTTCTATGATGGATCAAGTGACTGCACTGCAGCAGGTGAGTTGCACCAACCAGCTGAGCCAGCAGATAACTAATCTCACCCAGAACAACCCCATCCTATCAGTGGGCCCTCCCCATGCACACAATTCCCTCAACACCACAGGATTTCTAGGTGTGATCCAAAGGAATATCATAGCAGTGTATCTGGTTATGATCCTTATTCATTGCAAGTAAGCAGAGCTCTCAACATCAGCTACAATAGGAGGGATAGGTGTTTGCAGATGAAAGCTGGTTTGGCCCATCCTCTGCCTTGCAAAGCAGGAAAGCTGGAGTAAAGACAAACACTTTACTGGAACAATTCAAGTAATCTAAGATCTTTAGTTCAGATTAAGCTTTATTAATTTTTTGATTTATTTTCAGAGCAGACAGAACACGAACTGCTACTCAGCTATCAAAGGACTCTCTAGAAGGATATGTTTTATTTGTGGATGAGCAAACATTCAGTACATCTTGCTGCTCCATGGAAAACCACAGACAAAACTTTAGGTGGTCAGAAATGGAGTTAAATATGTCAGAAGTCAGTGTTAAGAATTTCAAACAATATAAACAACTTACTGTGCTTTTCAAATAAACATACACATCAAGGGCTTTTCTCCTTCCTGCCTATAAATATTTCAGTCCTGCAGAAATGTTTACCAATAGCTCTGATTAAAGTCATTGGACAAAATTAATATTTTAACCTTGTGACTTACAGTGTACACTGTACAGGACAGGGACATGGCTTATCTAGAGGCTTTGTAATTAACACTTGGTCTCAAATTTGAGTCAGACTTCTTAGTGCTCCTACAGCTGAGGCAATAAAAAATGATTTGACATGATTTCTATCACATAATCCATCAGTGCGGAGGAGCAGTATCAGACTTCCCACTTGGTTGTTTACTAGATTTCCTTTTGGATGGGAAGCTGAGCCCAAGGAGGGCTGGCAGCAATGCACACAGTTGTACTGTAGACTCCTGTAGTAGCACAGAGTTAAGAGCATACATAACTTGTATTGTGGTGCTTGTACAATCACTGGCTCCAACTAAGACACAGGCAAGGTGTCCAAGTCTCCATGAGGGCACCAGACTTGTGCTGACATTTCCTTTCTTCCCAGACCAAATGTGTCCACTGCAAGAAACAAAATGTTTATTTCTTTACTGCCATAATGTTTACATAATTGAAATCCAGTTCCTTTGCGGGACTTTACCAGACACACCTACTTGTCTGCCCAGACCAGCACAATAAAAAGGTTGTAAACCATGGTGAATTTTATTTAGCTGGCTAGTCACAATTGATTTCTCTTTGAAAATGTCACTATCACTTACACACGCACTGTTGGCAATTGCATGGTGTCCACTGGTACCTGCCCTCAGGCATTTCCATGGCACCCACCGGTACCAGCCTTCAGGCAGGGATTGTAGGTAGGCCCATGACCTCGGGGGCACCCCAGACCCTCAGGCAGATGAGCAGGAGAGCACCTCTGCCAGGGCAGAGCCGCCCTGGGCTGAGGGTGGACAAAGTTCCAGGGGTCAAGGCCAACTGCCACGCGGCTGAGCACTGAGGGAGGCTGAGCACTGAGGGAGCAGCAGCAGGCGTGGGGATGCTGCTGAGGGGTTGCAGTACTCTAGGTGCTGTAATGGACCCTGGGGCACTGTGGCGGGCAGTTATCCAGACTCTGGATGGGCTCTAGGGTGCTGTGGTGGGCACAGAGCACTGTGGAGAGAGCTCTGGGGTGCTGTGGCAGATCCCGGCACTGTGGTGGGTACCGGGTGCTGCGGCAGATCCTGGCGGCGTGATGCGCAGGGGTGCTGTGGAGGGCACGGGGTGGCTGTCAGGCATGGGCGCTGTGGCAGACCCTGAGTGCTTGTGTTGGGCATGGGGTGCTGTAGTAGACCCCAGGTGGCTGTGACGAACCTCGGCACTGTGGAGGGTTCTGGGTGGCTGTGTCAGACCCTGAGTGACCGTGTCGGGCACGGGGCGCTGTGGAGGGCTCTGGGGCGCTGTGCAGGTAACCAAGTGGCTGTGACGGACACGGGCGATGTAAAGGGCTCTGGGGCGCTGTGAGGGCTCTTCGGCACCAAGTGGCTGTGTCGGGCACGGCGCTGTGTCGGACCCCGGGTGGCTGTGTCGGGCACGGGCGCTGTAGAGAGCTCTAGGTGGCTCTGTCGGTCCCCGCGAGCCTGTGCCGCTGCCTGTCGCTCCCCGCCGCGGCCCCTCAGCCCATCAGAGACTGTACGGCGCGCGCGCCCCCCCCTCTCGGGGCCGAGGGGCGGGGGCGAGCACTGTCCCGGCCGGCGCTGATCTCACGCTCCTATTGGCCGCTGTCTGCGCTGACGTCACGATCATGATGAGAATTAATGATCGGAGGCGCTGATTTCATTGTGTGACGCCGGGACCGACCCAGCCGAAACCGGCTGAATCCGGAGCCCCGAGCCCCCCGCACCAGCCCCGCGCAGCACGGTAAGCCCCGCCGCGCTGCGCAGGGGCGGTGGGCGGGAAACACTGAGGCCCGTACGGGGAGTGTATGTGTGTGTGGGGGTGGGAGTGGGGGTGGCGGCAGTGTTCCCCCGCCCGGGAGGGGCGAGACGGGCGTGGAGGAGGAGGGTGGTGATGGCGATGATGATGATGATGCCCCTGGGCCGGCGGTGGGGGAGGGCAGCCGCGCCGGCTGGCGCGGGCAGAGCCACTCGGGCGCGCAGGCGCACTGCCCCTCCTTTCGCCCCCCCGGGCCCGGCCCCGCAGAGGCAGGCGCTAGGCTCCAGCCACCGATGCTGCTGCCCACGGCCACTGCGCATGCACGCGCAGGGGCCGCACGGAGCCTGCGCCTTGTGCTGCGGTCCCGGTGCCCTGATGGGGAGGCTGTGCGCATGCGCCGGGCCCAGGGCGGGGGTGGGCGCTAGAGTGAGTGTCTTTCTACTGTTGTTCTCTTGCCCGAGCTGTTGGCCCGCTCCTTGAGGCGAGGGTGCTGCAGCTGAAGGATTGGGGGTACTCACGGAATCCCAACATGGCTGGAGTTGGAAGGGACCTCTGGGGATTAACCAGCCCAACCCCTCTGCTAAAGCAGGGACACCCACGGCAGGTTGCCCAGGGCCACATCTAGGTGGATTTGGAATCTCTCCAGAGAAGGAGACTCCGCAATTTCTCTGGGCAGCCTGGGCCAGGGCTCTGGCATCCTCACAGCAAAGAAGTTTTCCCTCATCTTCAGATAGAACCTGCTGGCTTCCAGTGTGTGCCCATTGCCCCTTGGCCTGGCCCTGGGCACCACTGAGCAGAGTGTGGCCCCAGCCTCTTGCCTCCTGCACCCTTGAGCTCTTGCTCAACATGGAGCAGCTCCCCTCTGGCTCTGCTCTGCTCCAGGCTCAGCAGCCCCAGGGCTCTCAGCCTTTCCTCCTGCCACAGATGATCCAGTGCCCTCAGCATCTTGGGAGCCTCAGTTGGGGAGCGGTAAGAAGAAAGCTTCCTTTTGCCTCACGGTGTGAGGCCTGTGAGGTCTACACAGGGCAGATGGACACCCACACACGAGTGGGGCAGGAAGTGGCCAGCCATAAGGGATTGTCACAGAATGACTCAAACCTTGTTTCTTCTCCCTCTCGCAGGCTCTGTTTTGGTGCCAAACGTGGTGGCAGTTGAACAGAGTGGCCTTTCTCTGTCAAATTTTAGCCCTGAAATATTTGGAAGGAATGAGAAGGAAGATTAGTGCTGGTTGTGCAGTCTGTGGTGTCTGGAGGGATGATGGTGCTAGGGAAGGTCTCAACTCTGGGAGTGGCTGTGCTGAACATTGGTTTACCCCACTCTGGAGAGTAACAAACAATCTCCAGCCCTGTCCACCTGCATTCTGTTAACCTCAAACTTCTGCTGTTACAGATAAGGTCAAATGTAACTAACCAAAAGTAGTTCTGGAGTTGATACAGCTCAAAACTTCCACATTTTAGTATTCCTTTCTTTTTTTCTGACATAGGCCATACAGATGCTTGTGTGCATGCTTAATTTAAAACATGGGGCTAATCTAGTTGAAGTTAGAACTCTCATTTGCATGAGTGAAAAACCTGCAAAGTTGTGGTCATAGGTTATTATGTTCTTAAGTTACTAAGGGCTGTCTAATTTGTCCCTAATAGAGGGCTGGAGTTTATAGGTAGAACTGTAACACAATATTACAAATGCTTTACTTAATGGAGAGGGAAGCAGTTGTGCTGGGAGTTATGGATATTTAAAAGCAGTTTTACAAGCTGGTCTGTATATTACACTTACCAAACCATAAACATAATCTACTGCACTTAACACTTGTGTAGTTGTGGCTATCTTGGCCTGGGTAGGAGGAAGGCAATAATCTGCAAGTTCAGATTATTAAGCACTGTTTGATGCACATCAAGTGTGTAAGTTGAGGGGTGAGTTGGTTGGTTGATGGTTTTATTTCCCTTTGGGGTGTGCAATAGTTCGTGAGCTTTTGGCAGGTGTGGAAAGTGAATTAGGTGAATACAGTTCAGGCTTCTGAAGCTATAGGAAGAGTATCACCACTTCAGTCTTCTTTTGTTTACATGTATAGTAGCTTTCTTATTATAGCTGTAGTTTTATCTCAGATTTGTGTTGGTGCTGAGTCTTGTCATTTTGTACCACTGGAGATCTGCTGAGGGAAAGAAAAAAGAAATAGAGGAGTGTGCTGATTTTCTTGATGTACATGTTATGGATGAACAGACTAAAACAGTAACAGGCTTACAGGCTTTTGTAAGTTGACTTTTTTTCCCAAACAAATGGTTTTTTGGTGTTGAGGTTAAAAATCCCAAACTCTCAGAAATTTCTTGTTCCCTTTTATTGCTATGTGTTAATCCCTGACAATTTTATAGTGGTCTATACCATAAAGATTTTTCCATTTAGTTACCTTGTGGTGGCTTGTACTCTGATATTTTTTTAATTAATTATAATTTCACATCCAAGACTAGTTTCTGTTAGTGTTTGACAGAAGAGGAGTATCATTAAGGGTTTTTTCCTATCTTTCAAAGTAACTAGTATTAATGTAGTATTCTACAAAGTCTTATAAGTAAGTCTACTTCATAGCAATCAATGGTTAGAGACTTTTTGACATTAAGGCTATAATGCTGTACACTGTAGGCAGACTTTACACCACAGAAATATGTTTTTCCTCTAGATCTTTCAAGTAGTCATTGCAGAACAGCTCAGTAACTCTTGAATTTAGTATTTTATTCCTAACTAGGGGATCACTGATACAAGATTGTTCCCATTTTCCTATTGTTGTTCTTTCTTTGTTGGTACTCCTTGACACCAAGTTGTTTTCATTAGTTTCCAAAAATACAGCTCTGTGCTTCACCAGGTCTCTGTGGAGAGATTCTGAATTTGGGATGTTGAATGAAGTAACTGGAGTGGAAGGAGTAGGCATTTGCAGCAAACTGTGTGGGATGAGTGTTACATGAAGTCCTTGTTTCAGGAAGCAGCAGCACTGCTACTCCAGAAGCTAACTGGCCTTAGTTCTTCTGCCTTCTCCTCTCTCCACTTGTGCTCACACTTGCCACAGAAGGGGAAGCAAGGTGGATACTGTGGAAAAAGTTGCTCAAGTCTAAAGTTCAGCTGTAAGAATAACCTTAATCTCATCTGACAGGTCACAGAATGTTAGTAGGATTGTCCTGAAACAGCAGGACTCAGCAGTCTTGGAGAAACTGAAGGGCACCAAGGTCTTGTCTTCATTCTTATCACTTGCCAACCTTAGATCTCTCATGTCCCCAGTGCCTGACTCAGCACTGGGACTATATTTCCATCTCCTGAGCCACTGCCTATAGTGAAGGGATCCTTCTGCTACTTTCTCCTTTTTTTAAATGACTATTCAGTTCAGGAAGGGAATGAATATGTCTGTTGGTGGGCTTAGGGAAGGTTGAGGAGTGGGAAGCAAGCAAGGTGGAAAGTGGAATGGTGTTAGTTGGCCTAGGACACATGGCATGGGTGAAGTGCTTACAGGAAACCTGCTTCTTCATTTGTCATAGATTGTTCTCTGCTCTGTCACATAGACACCAGCACACTTGGCCAAAGCTACCCTGTTTTATTAGCAGAGCAGGCTGATGCTGAATCCTTGCTTTGCCATCTCTATCTTTTGTTTAAGTGAAAATATAACTTCTGTTCATGGAATTTCAGTTTGCATAATGTTTTGCCTGAATTTTATTAAATTTCACAGAGTTCTTTTCTGTAACAAACTCTCTTTTCAGTGCCAATGTGTTGCCAACCAACTGGACACCTGGCTTCCCAAAAGCTCAAATGCATGTTTTCTAAACTTGGCAAGTCAAGATCAAAATGAAATTATGATAAAAATCCATGTGGATTTCTAACTTGGAGTCTGAGGTTCAAGACAAAGGTGAGGAATCCTGAGGAAACTGGAGTGCTTTGTAGGTACACAGATTGGGAAAAAGAGGTGTTTTCCTTTGAAGTGACTGAGATTGTGTGGAATAATCCTGAGTCTGTGATGAAGGGATGTGACCTGCTGATTCCCTTGATGTTGCTGTGGCTACCTTAATGCTTAGTAATGTCAGTGCTTTGTGAGTTACTTTCCATATCAAAGAAAACACAAGAATTATTACCTTCTTCTGTGTAACTCTGAAAACTGATGCTAAACAGGTAATACAGCTCAAAAAAAAGAATCACCATAATCCTCTGATGAATGTTTGCTGTGTTAATTTGTCTCAGAGACAGTAACATTATGTCCTTACAGATGTTTGAATGCTCAATGTCCATAATGTAGATAAGTTGCTGGCTCTGACAGGTGTGGAAGGTGAGCAGAAGGTGTTGCCTGTGAAGATGGAATAGCAGAGGCAGCACTTCATGGGATGGTGTGATGGCTTTGGACTTTGTGCCAAACTTTCAGTAATTGGTTTATTTAACTACAGGGTACTGCTTTAGATATTCTAAATAAGCACTTAAGGACTGCTGGTAGCAAACTGACTTCCATCTGGCCTCATAACTATTTCCATCTGGTTCATAACTGTTTCTGATGAGGTCACTTGTGATCTCAACTAAATAAAACAGCACCACAGGGACTGAAGGAGCAGTAGGCACACAAGTGTTAGCTGGGTCCTGTAAGATGGATCCTGCCAATCATACAGGAAGAGAAACAACCACAAAACTAACTCTTCTGTGTTCTTTAAAAGTAACATCCATCAGTTGGTGGCTGCATCATCATGTGTATCCACATGGGAGACCTGATGACAGTTCCTAACTTTATAAAGTAGATTTTCATGAACTTTATTGAATTGTTAATGGGCTAATAGTTGTCCCTCTGTTGCTTTCTATACACTTCTTGAAGCAGTGGAGTATTCAGAGTGAGAGTCTCCTCTGCCCAGCTCTGGCTGTGCCTGAATACATGATCTGGGGGAGGCAGAACTTGGGCAAAGCCTGGCTGGGAATGCAGCTGCTTGTGCTGCATTTAGTAATGCACTAGACTGAGAGGGCAAACAAGAATTGGGAACAGAGGTAATAATGTGATAGAAAAATCATCTTCTGTTGTAAACATTATTGAAAACAGTGATTTTTATACATTGGTAGTTAGTGATTTTTCTGTTGTCTGTTCAGATATAAAAGAAAGTAAATTGAAGTCAAAGCTCTGGCCTACAAGCATTTTACTCTGAATTCTGGATATGAATCTTTATATATATAGAGGCCTGTCAAATTCTTAATATTCATTACCATTACATAGTATAATCATCTTGATTTAATGTGAAAGGAGTTGGGTGTCTGCTCATGTTTTGCAGTCCTTAATAGTTTTATTTTCTCTGAATTAGAAGCAGTCCTGGTTTGAGTTATAATCCTAAACTGACCAACTAGGTATTCCATTCCATATACATCATATTCAGCATAGAACTGAGGGCCAGTCCCCAAACTTTCACACCAAGCTTGGGCCTTAGGGTCTGTTTCATAAAGCCTAAGACCCAAGCAAGGCAGGTGCATGATTAAGCTATTTAGCACCCTATTAACAGCAAATACAAAAAAGGAGAGGTTTGGGCTTTCCCCTTCTCTGAGGGTTGAGCACCTGAGCCATTGGAGGTGATGGACTGGTCACTCTCCTTTAGAAGCTCAGCAGCCCAGCTCTGCTGTTACAGGATTCACTCCATTCTCCTTTGATCTCAATCCAAGAATTCATGAATCCAGTTCCGGGATCCAGCCCCTAAGTCTGATTCCCATCTGCTGCTGAGTCTTTGTGCCACAGTATCAGAGGTGAGGGTGATGCAGTTGCTGTTAGGGAGTGTTTGGGTGTGGTATTAGTTTTGTGTATATTTGTATATTTATATTTTTATTGTTATTATTTTCATTAAAGTAGTTTTCATTTCACTGTCACTGGATTGGTGGTTGCCTAGCCCTAAACCTTGCCACAGTCCTTGTGCAAAGATTAAGTAATTAATATTGCTACTCTTCTCCTTTCCATTCAAAATGTCCCAGAACAGTAACTAACTAAAAGTTTGGTAGCTACAAAGGATTCCTTCAGCCTCTTTATTTTTCTACCTGATGAAGGTATGGTTTCTTATTCTTTAGTTTGTTCTGCATTATTTTGATACCTATACTGAAAATATTAAATACAACTTGTGGCTAGTGATTTGTTGCTTTCCAAGACACTGTGTTAGATGCAGGTTGTTCCTGGCCAGTGCTTGTGGTGCCTTCAGTCTAGGGCAGAGTAAAGGCCATGGTGTGGAAATTCTGTGATGATGGGGCTCTTCTTTCCTTACATATACCAGAAGATTAGATTCTTTGCCTGTATAGACCATAAAACTTCAGTTTGCTATTAGGGAGTCTAGGGGTAGGGTGTTCCCTCAGCAAGTTTGCAGATGATCCCAAGCTTGGAGCAGTGGCTGGCACACCAGGAGCTGTGCTGCCATCCAGAGTGACCTGGACAGGCTAGAGACATGGGCAGGGAGAAACTTGATGCAATTTAACAAGGGTAAATGTAAAGTACTGCATCTGGGAAAGAACAAGCCCATGGATCAGTACAGACTGGGAACTGATCTGTTGGAGAACAGCCCTGGGGAAAAAGCTCTAGGAGTGCTGGTGGCTAGGAGGATGCCCATGAGGCAGCAATGTGCCCTTGTGGCCAAGAGGCCAATGGCATCCTAGGATGCATTAAGAGGAGCGTGGCCAGCAGAGCCAGAGAGGTTCTTCTCCCCTCTCCTGTGCCCTGGGGAGGCCTCCCCTGGAATCCTGTGTCCAGTTGTGGGCCCCTCAGCTCCAGAAGGATAGGGAGCTGCTGGAGAGAGTCCAGCACAGGGCCAGCAAGATCCTGAAAGGAGTGGAGCATGTGCCCTAGGAGGACAGGCTGAGAGAGCTGGGTCTCTTCAGCCTGGACAAGAGGAGACTGAGAGGAGACCTCAGCAATGCTTAGAAATATGTGAAGGGTGAGTGTGAGGAGGAGAGAGCCAGGCTCTGCTCCATGGCATCCAATGGTAGGACAAGAGGGAATAGGAGCAAGTTGGACCACAGGAGGTTTAGTATTAACACGAGGAGGAACTTGTTTGCAGTGCAGGTGCCAGAGCACTGGCCCAGGCTGCCCAGGAGGCTGTGGAGTCTCCTTGTCTGGAGACATTGCAGAGCTGCCTGGACACATTGCTGTGTGAGCTTGTCTAGGTGATCCTGCTCTGGCAGGGGGGTTGCACTAGATGATTTTTCTAGGTCCCTTCCAACCCCTGACATACTGGGATACTGTGATGGCTCAGCATGGAGGCCACAGCATCAGGAGCTGCTCCCAGAAGGCTCCCTGGGTCCCCAGTGGCACAAGCTGCAGTGGAGTGGCTGCTCCAGCATGGGCTGGCTGCTCCCTGGCTGCCTGCTCCCCACACACAGCAAAGCTCTCTCCTGGGGGCACCCAGCGCTGAGCTGGGAGAACAAGAGCTGAAGAGTTGCTGGTAGCCTGGGAGGAGCACGGATCTCCTCATTCTGGTGGAGTGTGCTGAAAAACTCAGCACCCTTTGGACAAAGCAAAGGGGCAGGAACACATGCTGAGGTCCTGTAGCCAGCAAAGGCTTACACCCTTTCAAAAAAAGCCTGGAGTGTTCTGAAAATGCCTCATTTGTGCCTAAAGGTACAAGTTTCCATTAGCTAGAACTGTAAGTGCAGGTTATGATTTGGGTGATCCTTCCTGTTAATATTAGAGCATTAGCATTGCAGAGAGCTGGACCAGAGCTGCCCAAAGCCCATCTTTTAGTTTGTTAGTTTGTTTTTTTTCCCTCCTCGAGTTGGTTTTCAGTTGTGATCCTTGATCTTTGTGACTTTGCAGCTGGGAAGTGCTGCTGCTGACACAGCAGGAGTAGCATGACCAGCCATAAGGGAGTGGAGGATTTGCTAAAGTTGGAGCTGCTGGAAATTTTACTCATGCCAAACGGTCACCTTTATTTTATCTCAGATTTTGTCCCTTCTTTTGATAGGGGAGGGGAAACAGACCTGCTAGTGTTACTCTGTTTTGCCTAATGCCTTTAATTTCATTTTATTTTAAGGGAGAAACAACTTCTTTGAAACTAGAGGCTTTTGGGCTTAGCTCAGAATGTAATATTTATTTATTTCTGAAGGGCTGTCAGTGTTCTTCTAAAGATGTAGTTCAGCTTGAGTCTATCACAAAAGAATCACTAATGCTGACTGTAACAGGTTTTTGGGGGAAAGTACGTAAAAGTGTTGGTAAAGGACTCTGTAAAGAAACCATGTCAACACTTAGCATTATCCCAAGGAGCATAACTGAGAGGCTGTGCATTCTGCAAGTGTTACAGTTTGTATTCCAACTTTCAGAGTATCTTCTTTTGTTTTTAGATGAATCTGCGTTCTGTCTTTACTGTAGAACAACAAAGGATATTGCAGCGTTATTATGAAAATGGAATGACAAATCAGAGTAAAAATTGCTTTCAGCTCATATTACAGTGTGCACAAGAAACTAAACTGGACTTCAGTGTAGTCAGGGTAAGTACTGAGGCCTTCCAAATTTGTCTGTTAAAATTATACACCTTCATTTCTTAACCTAAAATATCTGTAGAGGGCTGGAGTCTCTAATAATTTCATACTTGTCTTATCTCAGACTTCATCATGTGTGTGACAAGTTCATTTTTATCCACTGAGCCTCCTGACAGTTTGTTTTTGCTGAAATGTCCACATGATTGCTGTATTTAGCAGGGCCCTGGATTGCACAAGCAGTCATTTTTGTTTGTTTGGGGTTTTTTGGGGGGTTGTTTGTCTTCTGTTGATGGTGTTTTGGTTTGGGTTTTGGTGTTTTTCTATTTATTAAATTGCATATTAGTTTGCCCTAAAGATACCCTGTTCAATGTATCAAAGAAAGGTCATGTTATTAGGAAACTAATTTCTAGAACCTAAACCAAATTTCTATAACCTTATGTATTTGAGGGAATAATTGTGGAACTATTTCTCGTCACACACTGTCACACTTGTGTTCCCTGTCATAATCATAAATATTGTGGTCCCTCATGGTTATTTACAGAGAGGACATTCTTTCCTTAGAAAAGAAGAATGTCACTAGCACTAACAGGAGCTCTTCCAAAGTCTATGGAAATAATAATCCCTTTGTGAAACACTAGACAACAAAATGGCTGTTGTCTCAGAGCAGAAATAGAAATCATGAAGCATTAGCTGAAAAAATAACAATGGTAGTAGAGTTACCAGGAACTACTGGACACTGAAGAGGAAAAAGTAAGACCAGTCTAGTTGGTTTTAGGTTTTAAGTGATGTACTAGTGGTATATTGACAAGAAGAACCCCTCCTGCTCCCTAATTCTTACCTGGATTTCCCTACCTCAAAATGCTCTGGAAATATTAAAACTTTCTTTCTGAGCTGTAGGTGGTGGGAAGTTCTGAAAGTCAGCCAGAAATTCAGACTCTCTGGGACAGACAAACAATTGTAACAGGAATCTGGATGCTGATGCTGCAGTCAGGGCCTAGTTTTTCTATTTTTATTCTGACTGAAGGACCCAGACGAGGCAGCCAGTCTGTCCTCTACTTGCAGTCCTCCTTCACTCTCCATCTTCATATTTCCCTTCCTCTGTTTCCCTTCCTGCAATAATATATCATGGCCTTTTTCCTTTAGGTTTCTTGCCTTACTGAGCCATTAAGTGCCATATTTAAACTTTCTTCCTCCTTGTGAAGTGCAATGAAAACAGACCCAGTGTTTGTCCTTCATTTGTTGGATCTTTGCATGGTCTCACCTTTTTTTTTTTTGTTATACCTTTCCTCTCTGCCTCCCCCAATCCCTTCCTTTTTTGTGTATGTTTTGGTTTGTTTTTTTCCCTCTCTAAAACTCTTGGACAGAGATTAGTACATTTTTGCACAATGTCTAGCAAAAATGATACTCTTTCCCCCTGATATCCAACCTAAACCACTCCTGGAGCAACTTGAAGCCATTTCTTCTCATCCTGTTGTTTGTCACCTAGGAGAAGAGACCAACACCCATCTCATTCCAAGCTCCTTTCAGACAGTTGTGGGGAGTGAGGTCTCCCCTGAGCCTCCTCTTCTCCACACTAACCAACCCCAGTTCCCTCAGCTGCTCCTCACCACACTTGTGCTCTAGAGCCTTCCCCAGCTTCCTTGCCCTTCTCTGGACACACTCCAGCACCTCAATGTCCTTCTTGGAGTGCATGGGCCAAAACTGAGCCCAGGATTTGAGGTGTGGGCTCCCCAGTGCAGGAGGACAATCCCTGCCCTAGTCCTGCTGGCCGTGCTATTGCCCCAAGCCTGGAGCATTCATGAGGTTGTGGTGACTCAAGTGCAGGACCCAGCACTTGGCCTTGTTTAACTCAGCCCATCAATCCAGACTGTCCAGATCCCTCTGTAGAGCCTCTGGAGTTAGGTATGTCTTAACTCTATGAGTGTGTTCTTTCCCTGAATCAGGATTTCTATAGCCTTGTCCCATAGAACTACATCCAGTCTTTAAATCTTGAACTGGATTGGAAAAAAATTCTGTTTATGATTTGATGTAAACCTCTACTGATTTTATTACTACAGTACATAAAAATATGTTCTCCCTTTCAAAAATAGGAAATATGGTAGAGTTTCTCTTGGGGGAATAAGCCCTGACCTTCTTCAAATTGCATAGAGCTGTATTCTAGCTATATCAGGTTTGAATGGCTTGCTTTTGTTTATTGACCTTAGCATAGTTCTGCTGGTTGCTTTGTGTCTTTGCATGGAATATGAGCAATGGGGCTTGATAAAGTGCACAAGTTCTCTAGGTGTGATTGTCACAGTGTCAGGGAGTGCTGGGAGCAGGGAGGGGGTGCTGTGGGGTGCTCCCCATGGTCTGTCCAACAGCAGATGACAGGAGTTGTAGCTTCATTATTCTCTTGACAGATTTCTTGAGGACACTTTATTTTCAGCATTAAGATGGACACTGACAGTCCCTCTGTGATGTCTGTCTGGGTTGTGGCACAGCCTGGAGTTCTAGCTCTGCCTGATTCAAATGGGGCATGTGCAATCAAGGTCTCTTAAATTCCAGGTGGTTTTCTTAACAGCTGGACTTCTGAGGTGTCTGTTCTGGGAACTTCTCCTCCTAAATAATAGTTAAGAATTTCAGTAATGCTTCCATCATTATTTGAAGCACTCCCAAAACTTCCTAATTGGAGAACTTGATGGAAACAAAGATTAATGGCCCTTTTCTTAGGATACTTTGTACTTTAACTCTTCTGTCACATCCCAAATTAATACCATGACCATCAAGCTAGCAACAATGTGGAACTTCCCTTTCAGCCTAAGGGGATAGTTTTATGTAATTCTTCTCATTGCTCATGCCTCACAGTGCTAAAAAGGGGAGGTTTTGTACTCTTTCTCTTCTCCCAGCTGTGCAATCCTTTCTCTTCTGTCTTTCTTCCTGTGCTGATCATTCAGTTTCAGAATAACCTATTCAAATTTGCTAACCTTACCAAAACTTGTGTTCTTTCTTTTGCTACTTCAATCTCATGCCTTTTGGGAGAGTTGCACTCCCTGATCCTTCAGGTGGGTGCTTTTGGGTAAGTGGTGGGGGCATGGTCAAGCCAATGGGACTCTTTCAGCAGTGGCAATCTGATTTGTGCTGTTTTAGGAAGTTTTGCTCTAATCCCCAGTGATTAGTAGTGCTAGTAGGTTATTGCATTTCTTCAAATGCATTTCTCTTCAGGAAAACTCTAAGGTTAAACCTCAGATTTTATTTTTAGCCAGTTGGAAAAATAGAGGATGAAGACTTTTTTCCTGGGCCAGAATTTGCATTGTGTCTAATGATAACTTCTGTCTTGAGAGCTTACTGACTGAGCAGAAATGACAAAACCCCCAGATCTTCTAGACTTGGTTTATGCAATAAAGAGAAGTAACTTGAGATCTGTGGCTGGATAATGTCTGTAGTTAAATTTGATTTTAGGAAGAAAAATTTTTATCACTAGTAACTGAATTTTTACTGCATGCAATCAATCATGCCTGAAAATTGGGTATTTTTTGACAACAAAACTGACTGGAATGGAGACTTCAGCATACTTCTGTGTGGCAGGGAGGTGTGTTTTCATGTAGAAAAATGTTTACTTCCTTAGCTTTCCTCTCATGTGATGAGATGGAATACCAAGATAGGTACTCACTGCAGTTTGCTTGTTATGGGGTGAGGGAGCTTATTGATTAAATCAACTACTTTGGCTTGCTGGATGTGGAGATCTTGCTTTGGTTTGAAGGGTACAGCAGAGACTATCTAGAGTGGTGCAGAAAACTGGTTCACCATATTCCTATATGTGTGCCTGATCCTTTCCAGAATCAGCATAAGCAGATACAAAAGCTTAGTTTTCATTCTTTGGCACTTGTATCCTGCTGGTTTATGCCTTTACACTCAGTACAGATAGACTGTGGGGAAAGAATTGAGCAACTCTTGTCTCTGATTAGGCAAATTGCCAGGAATAGTTAGGTAGTGCTTATGTTTCCAGTTTATACTTTATCTGCTTCCACCAGATTAACTCTTCATCTTGAAACACTGAAGTTAATGTTTCCCCTTCATTTCTTTTAGTTATATCTTAATGTGTTAATTGCAGGACAGGCTTCCCTGTGTGTTCAGATCAGCAGTACAGTTTACCTTGTGCATCACTGTCACAGTACCTGTGATGTTTTCCTCTTCTTTTACACAAATCCATAACCTGTCCATGTCACTTTCAGAAGTGTCCATACTAGCAAGTTTCTGTTGGAATCTAATTCCAGTTGTCCCAGTCTTGTCTATCAGTGTCTTTCAAAAGCAGGTTTTGACATCACTTCTTGATTTGTGCGACTGGCAGAGAAGGAATTAGTCCATAGATCTAAGTATTTCACAAGTGTTTTGTAGCTGTCTGACAGAAGTTGTTCCTTTTCTTCCTTTTCCCTGAATTCAAGAATTGGCAGGTTGTGTTCAAGCCAGTTCTGAAGGACTTGCCTCACAGTTACTTTGGTTACAAAAGTTTAGCTGCACACCTTGGTGATAGTTCTGCATCCTAAGGTGCTAAATATTAAAAACTTAAATTTGGGGAGTTAGTCACAGTGGTGTCAATGAAATAAACCTTAAGGGTAACTTCAGCACAGGAGGCTCTCAGTCTCAGGATTTTTGGGAAGCTAGGGCTTTGAATTGAGACTGGGATTCTCGTGTGCATTACTGAATGACTCCCACACTTGGGATTCATGGATTTCCACCTTGTATTGTTCAGATGCTGTCTTTACATATTTGTAAACTTAGGTCTCGACCAGAACACTTGCTGTTCCAGCAGATCTGCTTAAAAATGGAATTGCCTGATTTTTCTCCTTGTTGAATGCTTCTGTTTTTTGTTTGTTATTGTTGTTTGCAGACGTGGGTTGGCAATAAACGGAGGAAGATGAGCAGCAAGAGTGCTGTAGAGTCTGGAGGCACTCCCCCAGGGACTGGCCCTACTACTCCCTCAGTACCTCCAGAAGCAGCAGTTAGAAACGTGGTCAATATTGCTCGATCCCAAAGCCACCAATCCTCTTGGACCTCTTCTAATAACGATGTGATAGTTACTGGTATCTACAGCCCTGCTAGCTCATCTGGGAGGCAAGGATCCACCAAACAGAGCAATGCTTCAATGGCAGAAATCCATAAAACCTCTATCCCAAGACTGTCAGGCAAAAGTGGTACAGAGTTCCAGCAGCAGCACATCCCCCTAGGACGCCAAGTACCACACTGTAAAAATGCCTCCCTGTTAGTAGGAGAAAAGACTATTATTTTATCTAGGCAAACAAGTGTGCTGAATTCTGCCAACTCCATATATAGTCACACTAAAAAAAGCTATGGTGGCTCATCAGTCCAGACTGCAGAGCTGGTGTTACCTCAGAAACCCATGATCTGCCACAGACCCTGTAAAGCTGAACCTGTGGGGTGTCAAAGGTTACAGAAACCAGAGCACTCAGCTCTCGCATCACACATGCCCCCTGGACAAAGGGCTAGTACCAGGGACCCTTCTTGTAGCACCCAAAACCTGGAGATCCGTGAAGTGTTTTCTCTGGCAGTTACAGATCAAGCTCAGAGAATGGTGGGAGGAGGAGCAGCACAGAAGCATTGCTCAGTGGAAGGCAGCTCTCTGTCCATCGCGATGGAAACGGCTGACGTGGATGACGAATATGCTAGAGAAGAAGAGCTAGCATCCATGGGAGCACAAATACAAAGCTATTCAAGATACTGTGAAAGCAGCAGTTCTGTTCGAGTAGAGAACCAAAGTGCAGCCTTGTCTGGGCCAGGAAGAAATGTGAGCTGTAGTTCACAGCTGGTGAATGCCAGGGACATGCCTGACAATATTCTGTATCATAACAGAGACTACCACTTGCCTGCACGGACCTCATTACATACAACATCTAGCACATTATATAACAGTGCTAATCCATCAAGAAGTACCTTTTCTCCTCATTTCACATCTTCAAGTCAACTGAGGCTGTCACAAAACCAAAATAATTACCAGGTAATCCATCAATTTATTCTTCTTCAAACCTTGAAGAGAAGGTTGTAGATAAATACTGTTTTCTTTGAGGGTTGGTAGCTAGCTTCACCTTTCTGCAGGCTGTGCTCCAGTCACATCTTTCAGTAGGGCTATTTCCTTCTTAAACACCAGTACAGGTAGGACTATAGTGTGGTATCACTTCTACCTGTATGGCTGAGCTTGTAGCTGCAGTGGGTAGCTGTATATTAAACATCAGTGTTGGCTTAACAGATAAAATTTGGCTCCAAGAGGATCACACCTAAAACTCCTGAGGCATGCTCAAGGCTGTGTTGTCCTGACATGGCTTGCCAGCATGTGTCACAGTGATACCCTTGGTTGTTCCTCTGTAGACATACTTCACATGTGGCACTGAACAGAACATGGGATCATTGGTGTGCTGTACAGTTGCTTGCCCTTATTAATGTCAGCTTGGATTAGCTCTTCCATCAGCAGTGCCTGTACCCCCTGTGCAGTTGCCAATCTCTTAGGCCTGTTTTCTCTTAGGGATTAGGATCTCCTGCAAGGTAGTTAAGATGATGGGAGACACTAAGTGAGCAAATATGCTTGCTCTCCCACAGTGTCTAATTCAAATAGCAGGTTTACATTCAATCTTATTATTTCCTCATCCTGTAATAGAGTCCCTTCAGGGATACTGAGAGGGGAAAATGAAATGCAAATAATTGAAGGATGTTCAGAAGAAGCTACAACACTGACACACTTATTTTTCTATTTTTGGTTATAACTAGATGAGAGACTTGTGGAGGAAACATCTAAATTCTTTTTTTTTCATGGATATTTATGCCATCTGACATGACATATTCTAGAGATGCTGAGATTAAAGTCTGAAGAGTGACAGGATGTGGCACTATATGTATTACCTTTGTGCATTTGACTGTTATTACCTTTTAAATTTATGCTGAAAGTGAACCATGTGAACTACATACCACCTTTCCTGTGCATTGCTCACTAGTATAGGGAACTAGTATAGTGTTCTTTCTTCTTTTTCCTTTCTTCTGACTTGTTCCTATGTGAGGAATCCTTGTGAGACTTTGAAAACAAGCTTTTGAGTCCGAGGAAGTGCCACTTTTCACCCAAATTACTGCTTTTCTTGGTAAACCTCAGATGTGAGGAACGTCTAGAGTAGATAGTGTGTAGTCAGTGGGACACCTGCAATTATTTATGACCTTTTCTAAGCTGAGCTGATCTGTTCTTTCCCTTTCTCCCTTCTCTCAGTCAGTATTTGCTATTACTATTCTTACTTGAGTTATAAAGCTCATTGAATGCTGTTTACTTTGGACATCCCATTTTCATAGAAGAGAAGCTGTAAATGTGCACATCTGATCAGTAAAGGGCTGGTGAAGCTGCAGAAGTGCATGTAAGAGAGTTAAGGAAATTTAAGTTTCATGAATGAAATATATTATTGATGCCTCCAGCTAGGTGTTCTTGGTACTTTATTTCACTTTTGAAAAAGCATCAGTGAGATTTATTTTTTACCACTTCTTTGAATTTTTGAATCAGATTTGAAATACCTTTGATTTGGGATTTTTTGGGCTAGGGCCAGGGTCTCTCTGAACAGCTAGAACTGTTGATGTAGGTGGCTTTTTAGCTATCGGTGTGGTGAGAGATGGATCAGAACAAGGAGATCTCTGTAACTTAGTTTGGTTTGGATTATTTGACTTCCTTTTCCCCCAGTTAAAACAACATATCTGTTTTCTCAGTGAGAAATTGATCTGTGTCCTGTTTGACTTCCATGGCTGTCCCTGAGACCTTGTTCTGTGATTTAAGAATGCACCTTGGATTGAGGGAGCTCCTGTTTCCTGTGGTATCCCTTGACCTTCCACAGTTTTAAACCTTCAGAAAACCAGACGGATTGCTATTAATTCCCTTGTTGCTGTCAGCATCCATGCTGAGAACCTCTGAGATGACACTCTTATTTAGAGAATTTATAAGGGAGGGTGAAAGCTGTGGGGTCAGNAGCTCCAGAGGTCCCTTCCAACCCAAACCATTCTAGGATTCTATGTAGTATTATGGCTCTGTGGAAGCTGCAAAAGTGTCCTACAGCCTGGCCAGATCATAAAATCTCCTGAGTTAGAAGGAACCCACAAGAACCAAGTCTAACTCCTGTCTTTTCACAGGACAACCCCCAAAATTACACTGTGTGCCTGAGGACCTCATCCAAATGCTTCTGGAATTTTATCAGGCTTTATGTCATGACTTCTTCCCTAAAGAGCCTGTTCCAGTGCTCCACCATCTTCTGGGTGAAGAACCTTTTTCTCATAGCCAAACTAAACCTCCCTTGGCACAGCTTCATGCCATTCCCTGGGGTCCTATAGCTGGTCACCAGAGAGGAGAGATCAGCTACTGCCCTTCTGGTGCCCCTTGTGAGGAAGCTGTAGACCATGATGAGGTCTCCCCTCAGTCTCCTCTTCCCCAAGCTGAACAAACCAAGTGACTTCAGCTGCTCCTCACAGGGCTTCCCCTCCAGACTCTTCCCCACCTTCATGGCCCTGTAATACCTTGAAGAAACAGCAGTGCCTATTTCTCCAGATCCCTGCATTCCTTGCTGAGAGTTTTTAGCATGTTGCAGAGCAATGCATAAGTAAGTTCTGTAGCTTAAGAGGTGTTAGTGTATGACAGTGACACTTCAACACTCATTTATCACGTTGACAAGAAAATTTCACCTACTGCTTTGAAAGTCAGGTGTAACAAAAGTGTGCCCTGCTAGGCTGATAATGTTGGTCAAAATCATCAGTTCTGCACTAGTTTAACCTCCTTCTCCAAGTCCTCCCTTTAGAATTAAGTCCAGGATGACTGCTGTTTCATGTAGACACTCTTCTGTAGCTTTATAATATTTATATATTAAGCTTCCAGAGACACAGATTTTGGTAACAGGTGCTGTCTGAATTCTTTTAGACTTATGCAGGATGACATTTCTTTTAGTATGTAGTCAGGTTCTGTTCATTTTAGTGCCCAGGTTTAGCTAGTTTAGGTATCAAGGCAGGAACTAAAATCCTTAACTTGGGGAAATCTGCCTAAATTTAAAAATAGATTAAACCTGAGCTACATGCTTACTGGAGTAGTTAAACATCTGAGCAGATGCTTCTTCAAAGTCAGGACTGTGATTTGTGTTTTGATGAAGTAATTACTGTCAAACATTGGTGGGGTATCTAATTAGCAATTAATTACAGCTTCCTTACTGGTTCATTTAATCAAATTCATGTTAGTGTAACTTAAAAGTAAATTTAATAACGTGATCAATTTTAATGCTTGAGCAGTTTCAGTAAACAGATTGTTCAACCTACTTGCTTTTCTTAGTTTGGCTTAAAGTGTATTGAAGTAGAGAGGCTATTCTTGCTACTCCTCAAGGCTGAATCAGGATTTCATCTTGGTTTCTCCCCCAACCCTAAGGGACAAAAAAAAGCTGTTAAAAGTATGTGTATTTTTAATGACTTTGTTATACACACTGAAGCAGAGTGAACTAATTTAGCCCTGTCTCCTTCAAGGGAAAATCCTAAGCCTTCCAGTCAGTATGTCAGAGTAGGATACAGATAGAAGATATATTTCTGTGTTTTGAAGATTCCCTTTAAGGATGCTGCTTTGTATGAATCAGCTGCACCGTTGCTTTGTTTAAGGAAATGAGACTCAATTTTTTATTATTCTTTTTTAATGTGTCAAAGTGATTTGTTTACTTCCCTAGAGACTTTGGAAGACAAGAGGAGGACTTTCTTGCTCATTTTGGGCAGTACAAGCTTTTTGCTAGGGCAAGCTCATGGTCTTCTCTGAAGAGACCTGCACAAAGTGTTTCTTGACCTTTGTCACAGGAGTTGCTCCTCTTTACTTCTGGGATGAAGTACTTCCATCTGGATGAGAAGGGAGAACCTGTGGGGCTCTGAGGAGTAGAGCAGCTGTGAGCAGGCTGCAAAACCACTGCGTACAGCCTCAAGTAATGCTGGGACACACAGCAACCAGCACTGGGCTGAGGCTCTTGTTTGTTGCAGTGCCCTGAATTTGGGACAGTCAATCTAGAGGTGAATTGGGAAGAGATTTTGCAGGGACCTCCTGGAGTGTACCCACTTGAATTGCAGTAGAGCTCTGGCAATACAGCAGTGTTGCAGTGCCTCTGAACCTTCTCTAGCACTTGCCACAGTTGCTGTTTCTGAGGCACAGTATCTTTTGTGGGGCAAGAACTTGAGGTTGTCATTTTTGCAACTCACAGTAGCTGCCCCAGTTGAAGTAGGACTGGAGTTACACCTATGGATGCAGGATAACTATTCATCTCACTCCAAAACTAAGCCCCCTGCCCCCCCAGACCCCAACCCTTGTGCCTTTTTCATAGAGCACCATTCAAATACTCACATGCATGTTGTCCTGCAAGTAGAAACCTGATTGGAGTTGGCATCCTACCTGTCAGAACTTTGTGCATTTATCTTCCAAGTTGCCATTAATGCTGCCAGACTGATTACTTTATTCACATTGAAAATGATATTTTTCTGTAGCTCTACTTCAGATTTATGAAGAGAAGCCAATCTGGGTGGATACTGAGGACACACTCACAGCAGATTCTGTGGTGCAAAGCTCTTGTGTGGGATATAGAATTGTAACAGACATAACTTGTTTATACAGAATTTGTAAAATGTGTGTGTGTGACAAAGAAATGAGTATTTTAGACACAAGCTGCTGGAGAATTGCCTTTAGGAGAGGAGATTGTTCATTTCTAGTCCCCTCTCAACCTATCTTGTGCTGTCATGAGAAAATGCCTGACTTCAGGCAACCTCTAAGTGCTTACAGCTAAAAGCTAGAAGAGTAGAAGTATCTTATGTGCTTGTACACTTGACAAACTATACCAGGTATTCTATATTTGGTTATGCTCATGCTACAAGATTCATTAGTAGAGCACTTTGCAAATACAAGAACTATTAGCATAGCTTGATACAGTCAGCAGAAGTGTGTAGATTTTTCTTCCTCACATATACAGTGTGTGTAATGACTTGAGATTAATCTCTCAAGAGCTATGTTTAGTCTCTCAAGCATTGCTTGTCTGCAGCAGCAGATGAACATGGAATCCTAAATAAGCCTAAAATATTCCAAGCTTTGACACATTTCTGATGGCCAGGGAAAACAGTCCAAGAGTGAGTTTGTAATAAACACTGACCTCTGGGAATGATGGAGAAGCAATGGGAGTGAAGGAAGCTAACCTTTGCCCTTATAGCCCTTCCCATTCCTTCTCCAACCTGATGTCCCTGGGTTTTGTGCTTGATGCAAATCCTTAACATCTGACACTGAAGAGCTCAGGTTACTCACATGACAGTATCTTTGCCTGAAAGATGAACTGAAGGAATTGAAACATGACAGCAGTTCTGTCAGGCACTGGCCCTTGTCTGACTCCAGCCTGCTTCAGCTTTCCAGTTTTGTGACAGACTGAAAGGCAAAACTTGTGTTCTGAAATACACGTTTTAGGTAGCAGAAGTACAGTAACACCCAAGTTGCCTTCATATCTTGCCCTCTCCCAGAGAAACAGCGTTTTGTCTTACAACAAGGAGTCTTAAGTGTGATTGTTTGCTTTTAAATTTACCCTCTTTAAAAGACATTCTTAGCAGAATTGAATGTACAGTATTGAAGTGTTGTGAAAGCTGCCAAGTATTAGCTATCATAGCAACTTAAGCTGCTGTTGTTTTCTGTTCTGTTTTCTACTTCCCCTCTGCAGATTTCAGGAAACCTTACTGTGCCTTGGATTACAGGTTGTTCCAGGAAAAGAGCAGTAAGTATATTTCCATTTAAGTGTCTAATGCATCAAGTGAAGGCATGAAGAGTTTATAAAATGCATTTCTGAAAATGTCAATTCTATTTACCTTGTGTGGGTTTTTTCCCCTTTATACTGTGACTAATACAAACATTACCTGTGGATACAATCTTTCTGTTAATGCAAAATTAATCCAAGTTAATGCAAGCAGGTCAAGGCCACAATCCAGTGTCAAGTAAGGTGATGCTCAGGTATAGGAATTGTGCTCTTAGCTGAAATAGAACATCTCAGCAAGTTTGCAGATGACCACCCAGAGGGACCTGGACAAGCTGGAGCAGTGGGCATGTGTGAATCTCCTGAGGTTCAAACAAGGCTAAGAGCAAGGTCCTGCACCTGGGTCAGGACAATCCTCAATATCACTACAGCTTGGGAGATGAGGTGATGGAGAGTAGTCCTGAGGAGAGGGACCTGAGGGCACTGGTGGACGAAAAACTTGACATGAGCCAACAATGTGAACTCACAGCCCCAAAGGACAACCCAGTCCTGGCCTACATCAAAAGTGTGGCCAGCAGGTGGAGGGAGGTGATTCTGCCTCCCTGCTGTGCTTTGGTGACACCTCACCTGGAGTCCTGCATCCAGCTCTGGAGTCCTCAGCACAAGAAGGATGTGAACATGTTGGAGCAGGGCCAGAGGAGGCCACAAAAATGATCAGAGGGTTGGAAGCTCTCTGCTGTGAGGAAAGGCTGAGAGAGTTGGGGATGTTCAGCCTGGAGAAGAGAAGGCTCCAGGGAGACCTTACTACAGCCTTTCAGTACTTAAAGGGCCTAGAAGAAAGATGCAGACTTTTTATCAAGGCCTGTTGTGACAGGATGAGAGGTGATGGTTTGAAACTAAAGGAGAGGAGATTTAGACTGGATATAAGAAGGAAATTGTTCACAGGGAGTATGGTGAGAGCCTGTCCCAGGTTGCCCAGAGAGGTGGGAGATGCCTCATCCCAGGACCCATTCCAGGTCAGGTAGTGTGGGGCTCTGAGCAAGCTGCTCTAGGTACAGGTGTCCCCACTCTCAGCAGGGGAGTTGGGCTGTGTGACCTCCAAAGGTCTCTTCCAACTCTAACCTTTCTGTGATGCAGTGATTCTCTATGAATGACACAAAATGACTCCAAACTGTTAACACAAGGTATGAAAGAGCTTTTGTCAGGCTAATATCTCTGTCAGCTCTTTTGTTTAATTACTGTTCAGCATTTCTGTTCAAGAGTAGTCTGCTAGCTTCTCTTTGAAGCCCATGTTGATTCTGCTTGTTTACCATGAAAATACACCCTAAACCTGCAGAGTGGGTGGTATGAGTAAACTTTCAAAAGGCTGTTACTTATTAGTCCAGCTCAATCAGAAGCACTAACTAGGGAGATGACTGTCATCATAACCAAACTTAGCCCATCAGTACTTGCCCCACCATTGAGATAGCAGTGTCATGTGGACTGCTGTGGCAATGATGTCTGGGTAATGGCAGCCCAGGCCCTTGCCTTCTCCTTGCTGCTCTAGCTGCTCTACCTAGTACTATTTAAATTACTTTCAGTTCTTCTGTTTAGTCCTCAAGAAGTGTGAGTTTGGTAGCATCTGTGTTTTCTGTCAGACTTTTGCTGGGTTTCAACTGTAACACACTTCTAGTTTCTGCAGGCTTTGGCAGCATCACTTATTTCTGTTCATATAGAGAGCAGCTTCTCCCGGAGGAACCAGCACTTCCGTACAAATCCTGGTGTTGCTCATTCCATCTGGTTTTTTCCTCCCCCCCCCAAGTCCTAGTTCCCTTGAGTAGGCTGTTTTAAATGTAGCCCTCTTCTGGAAGTCACCTTCCCTCTATGTCTTAATGACCTTTTTCGAACACCAGGCAACTGGTGAGTGACCTAGAGTACAGTTTCAGTGTTTGGCTAAGCTGATTTCACAGCACATCCCTGCTGAAAAGGAGAGGCTCTCCCTCCCCTCTCCCTGCTGGTGCACTGCCACCCCCTCCAGAGCACTGGTGCCAGAGCCAGTGCCAAGGGAAGGCAGGTCAAGCACCTGACCTGTGGGATGCATATTCTTCTGCTGAGTTTTCTTCTGTGAGCTGGGTGTACTTAGTGGGGATCAGATGAGTGCCAGAGCCAGCTCAAAGTAGGCAGCAGAAGCCTGTGGCTAGGAGCAGTGGAGGGAGTGGAGCAGGATGCTGTTCCCTCCTTCCCAGCACTGGGTAGGTTGTTGAAGCATGGTGGATATGCTAGATATCTGCCACAAGCTGTAGCAGAAATTTCTGCAAGAAGTTCAAAGCCTTCAAGGATGTGGAAGTGCCTGTTTATTAAGGATGGTTATTAGGGAATTCTTTTGCCTTAGACATTTACTCCTGTGTGGTTTTTAATGCATGAACCCTGTTGGTTAATACAGTCTGGTTTGGGAATGTGTTTCCAGGTTTGTGGATGAACTTTCTCCAATTTTAATGCATAATTAGCCTTCTGAAGGAGACAGGTTTAGGAGCTGGCTCTGTAAAAGGGCTGTATACACACAGGTGTAAGACAACAAAAAGAGAGAAAAAGCTCCCACTTCCTAGGAAACTTCAGTTTCAAATGTGAAATTCTTTTGAAGAGAAAGTGTAAGGGAACAGAAATAGAAAGGATAGAGTTGTAGAACTGGGATGATGGCAATTACTGCCATTCAAACAGTAAAAAGGCTAATCTGTATTTTGTTTAAAATGGAAAAGATAGTCTTTTAGATGCTCTGAATTTTTAATCTTGTGCCTTGATGTTTTGTTTTCCTTGCCCTGTCCTTCAACCACATCAAGAATGGAATAAAAACTGTGCTGTTGTGCAGAAACTCTTTCTAGTCTGCTCAGCTATGCTGTAAGATGATGTAATCCTGACTGTTAATGAATATTAGTCCAGAAATATCACCCTCTCAGTTAGTTATTGAGGAGAATGTCTTTGGAAATGACAGAGGTCTGTTTTCTGTCATGGTGCTTGTGCAATGCATTGACCTTAACAAGCGCATTGATTTCTGGTGTTTCATGGGGTGGTGGAAGGGTAACAAGGATTCCAAAATAGCAGGCAAGATACTGGTTAAACAGAATTAAAAGAGGGGAAATATCCTCACTTTAGTCCTTGCATTTAAGTTGTGAGTGTGTTAAGTGTGGTGAAGTTCTGTGTCATGTCTTAGCAGAGTGGTGACTGTTTCTGGTAGATATAACTTGGTATGCTAACTACCAAAAAGATTTGTCACATAGGTGTTGGCTGTAGGTAAGCTGTGCCTGGCTGAGTTGTGAGGTTTGGCTTTGGGGAGATGACAGGGGTTTGGGTTTGCTTCTTTAGAAACAGTTGTAGGGAGCTTAATACCAAGTCTGAAACATAAAGTCATGAAGATAGCAGATTAAAGTTCTTAATTAAGTATTGTTTCTGCCCATCACCCTTCAGAAGCAGGCATAGCAAATCACATGGGATGCAGTGTGTGTGTTTTGGATGAGATTTTAAATGAAACTTCAGTTGTCCTTCATGTTACCCTTCCTGGGAGGAACCCTCCCCTCAGTGGAGACTCCCAGGGGAGCTGCTCTGTATTCCCCCCTACCTGGAGAGACTCCCAGGGGAGCTGCTCTGTATTCCCCCCTACCTGGAGAGATTCCCAGGGGAGCTGCTCTGTATTCCCCCCTACCTGGAGCAGCACTGCAGTGTAGTGATGGCTTTGATACCTTCTTAAGTAGTGTATGTCTGCACTTTGGTGGAACCTCTAGGCTAGCTGACACTACCTAGAGCTTCAGCATGATGTCTCTGGCCTTCAGGTCTGGCATGTATTTTGTGGGGGAAGTACCTGAAATGAGTGGGTGGTGCCTGGGCTAAATTCTGATGTTTGAATTGCTTTCAATGTTGCCTGTTAAAATTCTGGAGATAGTGGCATTGAAGTGTTCCCCTCAGAGTCCTGCCTGGTCACATTCTGAATTAAGGAGCTGGTGTAAGCCCAGGTCAGTGTGAGACCTGCTACCAGTTGTACTGACACATCTGTGGGCATGAGGAGAACAACTGCCTATGTGGAGGAGATACATCAGTAGAACTACTAGAGAAAATACCTTGTTGGGCTGTAGTCTAAAAGTCTATGAAAACTACCAGCTGCCACAGTAAGGCTGCATATGCTGGAGAAAAAAATATCTTAGAGTGGTTTTTAAAGTAAAGTCAGAATCTATAGAGATCAAAGCTACCTAAAGCCAAAGTGCACCTCAGTTGTGCCTTTTGTTTTAAAACTATACCACTATTAACTTGTGAAGTTCTCTTCACATGTTCACACTCCTTTTCTCTCCTAGAAGTGCAAAGGGAAGAAAACTGTGTTTTAGTCAAAGTGGTTAGAGAATGTCTGAGTAAGATAGTCTTCAGCAAGATAGACAAGCCATCCTGAAGGTCTCCACAGGACTGAATTGTGAACACTCCTTCGTCACAATTGTGATGTCATGTGAATAGCTAGTCAATGTTTTTCCTCCTTCTGTGAAATATTTCCCTACATATCTCCAGCTGTTTCACTTTGTTAATGTTTACATTAGAAGATGATAGCATGCATAGCACGAGCTGACCTTCTTGCTGTGAACAGCACCTCTTCAGTACTCCAGCAGCAGTCCTTCAGTTAATGCAAGGGCAAGGCAGGTCTTTTACCATTGTTTCAGTCGAAGTACATATTTTTATCCTATGATATGCTGCACCTAAGTCCCACAAATCACCTAGGCTTATTGTATGCTGTGATCCTGCAGGCTGGAAACATGTCACATCTGGCCAGGAATTGGAAAAGTGACTTTCTAGTCAAATATGAGGAAGGCATTAACAGGTTAAGTAAAAGAATCATGATAAGTACTGTCTAAAACTGTTTATTTGAGGCTGAACATTAACTATTTAAGAAACTAGTTCAAACTCTTAAGAAGAAAGGTGAATTGTTAATGGGTTGAAGGTTGGTTTTGAAATTATGGAGTGAGATAACTGGAGTTTAGAGTATCAGTTTTTGGCTAGACTGTTCTATTGCACTTTTTTCCTTTTACTGCTTTGTGTTGTGTTTAGAGACACATTAACAGCACATATGTAATTTTGGCTGAGTGTTGAAGCAGTTACAGCTCTTTTCAAGCTGTGGTACTATGAAATATTTATCAGTTTTGCTTTCATCAGAGCAAACTTCAAGCTTACCCAACCAGTGGGAAAAGATGCAAAACTCCTCTGTTCCAGAAGTCTGTTTGTGCACTAATAGTGTGTTTGCAGTAATAGTTTAAGGGTATCTTCAGATGCTGTTCAGCTTGCAGTCCATTTCCAAACACCTTTTTTTCTGGAGGCTGTGCAGCTTGCTGCTGTATCTACTGCTCTGGTGGTAGCAGCTCTCTCCTACTCATTTGCTTGGCATGGTGCCTTCAGGTACCTTTCTTCCTCCTAAGAAAACTAAAGGTGTTTTGTGATGATTAGTTGCCTCCTCACATGATGAGAACTCAGGGAAAGGCACTGTCTGGACACCAGCTCTCTGCTAGTTATGACCACCAGCTGCCTTTCCTTTTTTTTCCCCTGAGGAGAATCATACATGACCTGGGAGTCTTCAGGGCTCTGCTGTGTGGAAATGCATGTGATGTGATGTGATGTGCCTTGTGTGCAGAAAGTGTGGTTCTTCCCAAGGTGCTTCTGATGACACTGTTCCTGCTCAGGCAGTATATGCTGTGTGTGAGCAGCAGTGTCTGGCCAAAGCAGCAGGATTGGTTCTGTAGTAGGAGACTGGGTGTCACTGGGCTGGAGGATGGCTTCCTGACAGCTGTGAAACAGGAGGCTCTGCTGCCATCCAGAGTGACCTGGACAGGCTAGAGAGATGGGCAGGGAGAGACTTGATGCAATTTAACAAGGGGAAATGTAAAGTACTGCATCTGGGAAAAAACAAGCCCATGGATCAGTACAGACTAGGAACTGATCTGTTGGAGAAGAGCCCTGGGGAAAAAGCTCTAGGAGTGCTGGTGGCTAGGAGGATGCCCCTGAGGCAGCAATGTGCCCTTGTGGCCAAGAGGCCAATGGCATCCTAGGATGCATTAAGAGGAGCGTGGCCAGCAGAGCCAGAGAGGTTCTTCTCCCCTCTCCTGTGCCCTGGGGAGGCCTCCCCTGGAATGCTGTGTCCAGTTGTGGGCCCCTGAGCTCCAGAAGGATAGGGAGCTGCTGGAGAGAGTCCAGCACAGGGCCAGCAAGATCCTGAAAGGAGTGGAGCATGTGCCCTAGGAGGACAGGCTGAGAGAGCTGGGTCTCTTCAGCCTGGACAAGAGGAGACTGAGAGGAGACCTCAGCAATGCTTAGAAATATGTGAAGGGTGAGTGTGAGGAGGAGAGAGCCAGGCTCTGCTCAATGGCATCCAATGGTAGGACAAGAGGGAATGGGAGCAAGTTGGACCACAGGAGGTTTAGTATTAACATGAGGAGGAACTTGTTTGCAGTGCAGGTGCCAGAGCACTGGCCCAGGCTGCCCAGGAGGCTGTGGAGTCTCCTTGTCTGGAGCCATTGCAGAGCTGCCTGGACACATTGCTGTGTGAGCTGGTCTAGGTGATCCTGCTCTGGCAGGGGGGTTGCACTAGATGATCTTTCTAGGCCCCTTCCAACCCCTGACATACTGGGATACTGTGAAATCTCAAGGTTCAGTTTTGGGCCCCTCACTACAAGACAGACATTGAAGCATTGGAGTGTGTCCAGAGGAGGGCAACAAGGCTGGTAAAGGGTCTGGAAAATAACTCTTATGAGGAGCAGCTGAGGAAACTGGGGTTGGTTAGGCTGGAGAAGAGGAGGCTCAAGGAAGACCCGAGAGAATGAGAAGCCATTCTCTACAACATCCTGGAAGGAGGTTGGAGTGAGGTGGGAGTCAGTCTCTTCTCCTGGGTTACCGCTGGTAGGACTAAAGAAGAAATGGCTTCAAGATGTTTCAGGGGAGGTTTAGGTTGGATATCAGGAAAAAATGTCTTCACAGAAAGCTGTTAGGCATTGGCCCAGGCTGCCCAGGGCACTGGTAGAGTCACCATCCCTGGAGGGGGTTCAAAAAATGTGTAGAAGTGGCACTTTGTGACATGGTTTAGTGGCATGGTAGTGATAGGTTGATGGCTGGACTTGATGATCTTTGAAGTTTTTTCCAGACATAATGATTCTGTGATTACCTTAGAACATTTCATCACAGAGCCTCAGACCTGAATGGGTGATTTAATATGATTTCTCAGCAATTTAAAGAAACATAACTTTTTTGTTAACAACACACAGTGCTCAGCAGCAGCATAAATGCACTAGTTATTACATTTATATCAAAGCCCTAATTCTTTCATTTTTTAACATGTCTTTTATTAATCATCTGAACATTATGTATAGCTTTTGTGCATGTGGCCTGAAACATTTTCAACTCATGCATAAAAACTGATCTAAAAAAGCAGGCTCTAATAAAAGGCAGGATAAGGACACTCCACTGCAATGCAATGATTCATAGCAATTATAGACAGCAGATTTGCACCACAAATATTGCACATGCACAGTGGGTATGATGAGGGGCTGGGCAGAGTGCCAGCAATGTCTCTAATAAACTGGGTCATCTCTTCTAAGGATGTTGTTATTACACTTGAGAGGTCAGGGGATAAGCAGGATTTAACCCTGCACTCGGCAGAACTGCTGATTCAATTTGCTCACAGGGATTGCTTTTCAGTTTGGGTTGATAGACTGTTTTCTGCTGGAAGAAGCTTCTCTCTGCTTTTCAAACTGGGGGCAGCAGAGCTGGTAAATGTACAGGAATCAGCAAACAGTTAACAGTGCTGAGGATAAAGCTGAGCCTCGAGTCAGCAAGCAGAGAGTCTGAAGAAAAGAAAAGAGAATAGTATTCATAATATAATGAAGGAGAAACAAGGACTGAATTACTAGCTGTGGAAAGTACTGTCCTAAATATGAAGCTTTTTGATACTGTCTTTTGATATTTTTTCCTGTGCTAACTGCTGCATAACCATGACTTTTTCTCTTGTTTCCTCACTTCCTCTGATACTAAGGTTAACTAAATTGATGGAAATGTATTTTTGCTCAACGTAGAACTTATGACTTTTGTTTTCTCACAGAAGTCTTTGTAAAAGCATTATGTAATTTTTGAGCAGCTTATAACACAGGAGTCAAACTTGGGTAACCTCTTTGTCAAGGAGATGATCCTGTAATTGAATAGAGTTTGTGATTTCCCTGGGAAACTCATGAAGAGGCATATGGCACAGTCAGTTACACAAAGGTAATTAGCCTGGATCTAATTTTTGGACTAAGCTGAAGTGTGGTTTACATTTAGTGAGCCATAAGGGTTGAGCCTGATCCCATTATGCTGGTGCAGCAAGTGAGAGCAGAGGCAGTAAATGATCTTGCTTTGTGCCCTGTGAGCCACCAGAAAGCAGCTCCCCTGGACTATGTGCCAGAGGCAGGCACACAGCTCCTGTGAGACCTGCTGCCTTTGGAGCAACTGCTTTGTGAATCAGGGACCTCAGATGGTGAGAATCTTTCTTTTGGGGCACTGGTAAAGTCTCAAGTCCAGAAACCAGATAGATTCTGTCTGCCTTTCCTGCCAAGACCCAGCAGCTGTATTACAGCTATCACTTAGGAAGCCAAAATGTACCTTTCTGAAGACAACACTTTCAGCTTCACAGAGGCTCAGTTCCTACCTGCTTGGCTGTGCTCAGTAGGTTACTCAGTGCTGATCTGGATGGAAAGAAATGGCTAAAATGAGGTACAGACTGCAAAGTAGAAAAGTTGAAGTAGGATGAGAAGTACTAATTGGAGAATACTCTGAGTTTGCTGGGGCAGGTTGAGCCAGGCATCTTGGTTAAGCTGCTCCCTGCAGCCCTAAGGGAGACCTGATTTTTCATACCATCTCCTTTTTACATGCACTTGGTTTTCCTCTCAGTTTTGTTCCTGCTTTCTGGACTCTTTCATGTGGTGTGTGTGGTGGGTTTTATGTTTTTTTCTTTCATATCAGTTGACTGAAAAAACTTGTTCTCCATTTCCTCCTCTGACCTGTGATTGATATCAGTGTGATTCATGTGCTGCTGCATAAGCTCTTCAGGATGAAATACCTGATGTGGCAGGAACTGCAGCAGCAACAAAAAAGCAAAAACACATATTGTCATCTGAAACACTAGGGTTTATTTTGACAAGGAGGTAAACAAAAAAACTGAAGTTTTGTTTTGTTTTCCACCTTTCCATTTACACAATAAATGGCTGCAAAAGACTTCTTTGTGATGGAGCCACAGGAGAGTTCCTGTGACTTTAAAACCTCAGCTTTCATCTAAACTGTTGAGACTGACCCTACAACCCTGGTCTTGTAGGAAAATTCTGTAGCAGTTCTGAGGTGGAAACTTTTGAATAATGATTTATCTAATGAGATTTCTATTAAAACATTTGTAGTAGATCATGAGAATTAACACACATCCACCTAAAATGAAAGAGATATGTGTCCAGGGTTAGTGCTGGGCTGGCCACTGAGTGAGTGATAGACACTCTCTGTTAACACCTCTGCCTTCCCAAAGGGGAAGAGAAAAGGAATAAGGGAGAGAGACTTAGGGATTGGGAAAGAAAGCTAAAACTGCTTTAAGGAAAATAATGAAATGAAATAGATACAAATATATACAAAATCAATATTGTACAGAAACCCCTGATGGCAATTGCATCACTGTCACCACTGATGCTGTGGCAGGGACTGAAGTCTCAGACTGGACTCAGTGGCAGACAGGAACTGGATTCAGGAATACGTGAATTGAGATCAAAGGCAGAATGGAGAGTCCTCCTCAGACACTGGCCTTGGAAGAAGAGGCTTGACCCTTGTGATCCCTCAGCTTTATACTGAATATGATGTACACAGAATGGAATCCCTCACTGGTCAGTTTTGGGTCACCTCTCCTGTCCTCTCCTCCCTCAGGTGTGGCCTTTTCCCCTGCACTCCAACATGAGACACAAGAGGTAGCAGTGACCTTGGTGTGCACACCAAGCCTTGGTACTAGCTCTAAACATGGAGTGTGCTCACTGCTAGCAGCACACACTGTGAGCACATGCTGTTACCTGCAGAAAGTGCAGCACTGAGAAGAGACTCAGCTGAAAAGGCAAATCACTGAACAGGATCAGTTCTGTTCTAACTCAAACCAGGACAATATGTCACTGCTTTTTTAATTACAATTGTTGAAGGCCAGGTGGTTTTGCAAACACTGCTTTTTCCACTTGAAATCCTTGTGTTTAGTCAGTGAAAGCTGAGTAGCCTCTGACCCCTTCCCATAGTTCCATCCCTTTGGTAACTCTGTAGTAAGTTATTGTGTGTCTTTTATCTGATGTGACATCCTTTTCCATATAACAAATATGAAGCTTTTCTACTAGCAACTATTCTTGCCCTGTATTCTTTCAGTACAAGAAGCATTTTTTTGGGTAACTGGAAAATATAACAAACAGAAATCTGAACTTACTCCAGCACCAGCTATATTTTCTTTGGGTTTTGTTCTAATTTGGCCATTCCAAAAAACTAGGTGAGAGAATACAGCACTAACTAGGGTTGCTTCCCTACATCTCCAGTGCTATTAGGCAGATTTCCGTTTAGTTCTCTCATTTCACTACTCTGCTGGGGAGGGAAAATGCCTATGCCATGTACTAGGGATTTTCATTAAGCTGTGCATATTAAACATAAAGACACTTTTATTTTCCTGATAAGTGCAGACAGCAGTGAGCTGTGTGAGTGGTGGTTTGTTGCACAAGTGTTGTCAGTGTTTTGAACTCTCCAGAACCAACAGCAAATGTTATTTATTTATGTTCTGAAGTGCTCAGTATGCTTCCGCAGTGAAGTTGTGCTGAGTGTTTAGGAAAGCATGATAGACCGGACTGACTTGTTTCTTTGTGTAGTTTGAGTGTTGCTGTCAAGCTCCTTTCTGCTTTCCATCTGAACATAACTTTGCTGTGAGGGTGCCAGAGCCCTGGCCCAGGCTGCCCAGAGAGGTTGGGAGTCTCCTTCTCTGGAGAGATTCCAACGCTGGAGGTGATGCTGGGCAAGCTGCTGTGGGTGAGCCTGCTGGAGCAGGAGGCTTGGACTGGATGATCCCCAGAGGTCCTTTCCAACCCCTACCATTCTGTGATTCCCTCTCCTCAGTGATTGCCTTCTGATCCCCAAATGCAGAGCAAGAGCTCTTCCCATCACTTTCAGAAGTTACAGTTCATTTTACTGACAGCTGTGAAAGGAGCTGTTGCTGCAGGGATTCAGGGGAATTTGAAACTGGCTTGTAGGTAGCAGGAGCCCAGGTCAGGTGCATGTGGAAAACCATCATCTGCTAAGGGTGAATGAGCATCAGGGACTTAGCTTTGTGCAGCAGAGTGCTCCTGAGGTAAAGTCCACTTAATGCACTTCTCTGCTCATCCTACAGCAGCCTTGAAGTGTGCCAACTGGACTCCTTTTAGATTAAAATAGACAGCAGTGTGCTGTCTGGGAGTGCATCTCGTGTGCTGGGGCTGCTGGTAGGTGCCTGCTGTGCAAACCTGGAGGAGAGCTGCTCCAGGCAGTGTGTGTGGCATTCCCTCTGGCTCTGCACACCTCTGATGGATGGGCAGGATGGAGACAGCTTCTCTGATTCTTTACTAGAGATCTGAGGGTCTGAGAGCAGTTAATAATGGACTATATTTGAATATAATGGGTATTTTTTACTGGACCACCTGGGATTATTTTAAGGAGAGAAGATTTTGATATACCTATTTCACATTCATCCATTAAGGAGACTCAAGTGCTTTTAACATTATGAGAAATAACAATTTTTAAAAGAAGAAAATTGCACAGATTACTATATTCTGAGGATTAACTAACATTAAAATCGGTAACTGCACAACACTGTCAAATGATTCTAGTGCTGTAAAATTTCTTGTTACTCCATTTTAGTTATTTCATTCTAGCTTTTAACAGTTTCTAAATGAGCAAGCCCAAATTTCAGCTATTGAAAGCATGATTGTCTTACAATAGTCAGCTGTTGAAATAATGACTAATTTGGCACATGTGGCTACACAATTTACTAGTTCAGACTCCACTGTTGCATTTATGTACTCCTAATAGCAGCAGAGATGACAAACATGGGTTGGCATAAAGAATCTGTAGATTTTAGTTAAAATTCTGGGCTAAAAGCTTTTGATAAGCTTCCAAGTTCACCTAGTGAATGATCCTGTGTGCTCACAACAGTTTGAGAAGTGGTGGGGTGTCTAGGAGTTGTTTCTCACTGTTGCTCCTTTTATCAGTAATTCACTATCACGTATTTCAATAAATGTACATAAAGAGTTAGGGAACTCACAGATAAACAGTGGAGCCAATTTAAACTCTGAAGCTTACCAAGTAAACATTAAAGTATTCCCTTTAGGAACTGGGAATCCTTTGAATTATGCATGTATTGTAGTTTGCAGGAAGATAAAAGAACTTTAAGGTGGGGGAGGGTGAGAAACTTGAAAAGCCTTAAGGAATAATTTGCATAAATTGGGTGGAGAGAGTAAACAGCACAAGGGGAACAAAAGTTATTTTCAGTAAGGTCTTATAGAAAGAGATAAAACAAATTAAAAAAAAAAATCAGGTGGAGTTGAAACAAAGCTTGAAATGCTTTAAACTTGCATTAGCACTGCCACTGCCTTTAAAGCAAATCCCAGGGAACTCTGTACTGCCCTGGATAAAAAAACCTAAGCTGAAAAATAAAGCCAAACTCTTAAGGGAGAGTTAAAAGAGAAGCAAAGCCATATAGAGAGTGTACCATGTGTGTCTCCCTGTATGCAAGACCTCTGGCAATTAAAGGAATAGCATAAGCAGAAGCTTCTCTTCACTCTAACAGCATTCCTTTTATCTTCCAGCTCCAGGACCGCACCCAATTCAGTGACCGAGACTTAGCTACCCTCAAGAAGTACTGGGACAATGGCATGACCAGCCTGGGCTCAGTGTGCAGAGAGAAAATTGAAGCTGTGGCTGCAGAATTAAATGTGGACTGTGAAATAGTGCGGGTAAGAAAGCCAGAGGCTGCCCTTGGCTTGTCACAAGAGCAGAAATAGGGCAGAGGAAAGCCTTTGAAAATTTCATGAGGAAGCTTGAAATAGATTTCATGTATTACATAATGAATGACCATGTTGGGAAGTGCTCTCCTGCTCTTTCTGCAGTCTATATATAGTAGAAAGCCCTCAGGTAAGAGTCTTATTGATCAGCAGCAGAAGTGGCACTATGAGCTGTTAGACAATCTCTTTAGGCTTCAGTAAGGTTTTAAGTCAAAATGTTACACTCTTTAGGGCTATCCTTGAAAACTGAGAAGTCTTTCTAAAGAAATAGGGAAATAATACAAAAAATCATTGTAAACCTATGAAAGACAATGCTCAAAAATAGGAAAAAAATAATTTCCAAGACACTCTTGAAGTCAGGTTGAGGTGTGATAAAGAGCAAAGCATGCTGCAGAGAAGTCTGGGCCACTTCAGTTTGATAGGCTGGACAGGTGTCATTGAGGAAGGATTGCTTTAGAAAGTACAGGGTTGGTGTAGATCACTTGATTCCTGAGAAGCACTTCACCTCATCTCTTCCAGAGGTTGGGAAGTTTAGTACAGCATCCATTGTTGCCACTGTATTCCCAGTTCCTAGACATTACATTCTCAACCCTCAAATTGTGGGGGTCTCCTTTTGCTCAGGGTTTCTGTTCTTCAGAAAGCAGCCCAACTCTCTTTGTACTCAGTACAAACACATGATTCAAGCCTTCCTTTCCCTCAAACAGGGAGTGACTAGTCCTTTCAGTGCTGGAAGTGTTCAGAAAACATGTAGATGTGGTGCTTGGGGACATGGTTTAGTGGTCAATTGGCAGTGTTAGGTTAACAGTTGGATTTGATGATCTCAGAGGCCTCTTCCAACCTTACTGGTTCTGTGATTCAATGAAAAGCAAGCAGTTTTAGGAGACAGACCACTCGTTCTCCTCAGCTGACTGATGGCTCTTCTTGTTGGAGGCTCTAGGCCTAGTCTGGATCCAGCTTATGATCAAGAGAGACATTGGAAAAACAACTCAGAATCTTCCATCTTTATTTCCTCAGTTTAGTGGGATTTCTGAAGGTTGTAGCCTAGAATCTTTGTAGCACATTGACACCCTAACCTCAATCTCTGGAGAGCTGTAGTCATGCTTTTGAAGTGGCTCCCTGCCAGTCCACTTATAATCTGCCTGAGGGCAGACATGTGCTGAGTCCTTCTGCCTGGACTCAGCCTTTTCCCCTCCCTCTTGCTGGTCATCTGTTCAGCTGAAGCTGGGGAAGTTGCTGCTGAGTTCATTACTGGCTGCTCTAAGTAGGCTTAAAGACTCTGATCACATGCACTTCACAGGTGGTTTTTGAAGTTTTTAAGGAGGTAGTATTTTAGGGATATCATTAGAATTATTAAGCTGGTTTCCTTGCTAGTCTGCCCTTACACTCATCATTGTACTGCTCCAGAACATTCACTGTTAAATGTAGCACACAGGATATGGAACATGATTTCTTTTCTTTCCCCTTTTTGATTTGAGAGACTATAAAAATTTGTTCATCTTCTATGATGTGTTCAGTATATTGAACAAAAGATTTTATGCTATGAAAGGTATGTAAAAAGACAAAAGCATTATTTATTCCCATGTAAAGAATGGCAATAGGCTGTTTGGAGNTATGGAACATGATTTCTTTTCTTTCCCCTTTTTGATTTGAGAGACTATAAAAATTTGTTCATCTTCTATGATGTGTTCAGTATATTGAACAAAAGATTTTATGCTATGAAAGGTATGAAAAAAGACAAAAGCATTATTTATTCCCATCATAAGATGATGAAAAATGTAAAGAATGGCAATAGGCTGTTTGGAGAGAGAGAAAAAAGAGACATAGATCTGGCAGGGGCTGCTTGTGGAGTTTTTTCTCGCCTCCCCAGCTGTATATAATAGACAAAAATATCTAGGTAGCTCTCTGTGTACCTGTTCTGCATTCTTCAAAGAGGAAAATCAGCAAGCTGGGAAAGCAAATATCATCCAACAAAAGGGATTTGCTAAAAATAATGTTAAGCATGTCATCTTTTAGCTAGTTAAAGAGATTCAGCTTTAAAAACATTTTTTCAAGGCTGGCACAGCATGAAACTATCTTTTATTTTTAACTTTTATATTTGATAATTGAGGTACTAAGAAAAAAGTTTTGTGGGGTTATTTTTCCCTCTCACCCTGTCACTTGCTACCAGGGAGAAGAGACCAACCCCCACCTCACTCCAACCTCCTTTCAGGGAGTTGTAGAGAGTGAGAAGGTCTCCCCTGAGCCTTCTCTTCTCCAGACTAACCAAACCCAGTGCCCTCAGCTGCTCCTCACACTGTGTCTAGTGCCAGCTTACGTGGCTGAACTTCCCTGTTATCCATGCTGGGCCAGTGAAGATGGTCCCACTAGTGCTGTCAGCACTGCTGCCCTTTATTGGGACTTAGGTGCTGTGGAAGGGGAAGAAAGCCAGGCCAAGATGACTGGAAGTGAGCAGTTGGTAAAGAAATGAATTCCTGGCTCTGAGAAGGCTTTTTGGATGCCAGTGGAGAACGGACTTGGAAGGTACAAAGTGTCTGGGGTATAAGAGCTGTTAAGCAGAATTGAAGTTATGTAAGAAGTCAAAAGCCTGAGTAATGCAAGAGAGAGAGTTAAAAGGGGAATAGTTGCAGACAGTTCTTATATCATGTTAAACTCTATTTTGAGTCTTTACTCTTTAGTGTAAAGAGAAAGCAAATTAATTGGTAGTTACACACTTGGAGAATTTTGACTGTGATTTTTATGTTTTCTCTTTTTGGAATTCAGTTTTATTGATGTAAGATGAACTTATTTTATCTATACTCATCTGATCATGAGTGGATGTCCAGGTTTATTGGTCCTGGACCCGTTTTCATCTCCCACCACTGTTCATAGTATGCTCTTGTATACCTTGCTGCAGGCAGTGTTTCTTAAAGACTTATACTGTAGCCAAAGGGGACTGAAGGATAATATTGCTCTGAACTTAACTCTCCCAAGTTATGTTCTGTCATCAAAGTGGAGTGATGTAGAGCTATCACCTTGGACAATTTCTTCTGTGCTGTAGGAAATCCTAGAACAGGTTGGCTATTGGGGACATAGGATGCTTTAATTCCCTTATGGAAGTTGCAGAGTCAGGAGAACCTGGATCAAAGATCTCCTGTTAAATTTGTTAAATAATTTAGGTGAGGAGAGGCCTTACAGGGTCACCTAGTCCTACTCTTTATTTAGAACAGGATTGACTTCAGAGTTAGGTCAAGTTTCTCTGGATGTTGTCTAGCAAAATGTTGATTAACCTCCAAGGTTGGCAGTGCTAAGACTCCTATGGACAAATTGTTCCAGTACCTCACTGTAAAGCATTCTTTTTGCTGTTTTTAAGCTCCAGTCAGAGTTTCCCTTGCTTTGACTTGTGAGTGTTGCTTCTTTTCCTTTTGCTATGCACCTTCCCTTTTCCTTTGTGTTGGAGAACTGAAGCTGGACACAGCATTCCTGGAGGATGCCTTGTGAAGGGCAAATACAGGGGAATAATCACCTCCCTTGGATTGCTGGCTATGCTCTTGTTCCTCTAGCATAGATGTGCTGATTTCACTTGGTTTGTGGGCCTGTTGCTTTTGTTATAGTTTCTGATGTCATTCATGTTTATTTCTCTTACAAGACTTGGATTGGGAATCGAAGACGGAAATATCGTTTAATGGGGATTGAGGTGCCACCCCCTAGAGGAGGTCCTGCTGATTTCTCTGATCAATCTGAATTTGTTTCTAAATCAGCACTTAACCCAGGAGAGGAAACTGCTACTGAAGTGGGGGATGATAATGATAGGAATGATGAAGTATCAATCTGCTTATCTGAAGGAAGCTCACAAGGTATTTGAAAATGCAGTTATTACTGTGCCTGTGTGTGTAATTCTGTGCAGTCTGCATGCTTTGGATTCTCTGTTGTACACACTCAAACACATCTGAGGGAGTGTCTAACAGTCACAATATGTCTGCCTTGGCTATACTGAAGGTATGGTTTGGTCTCTTTCTTCTGCCTCTGTGTAATTTTGTTGGGTTTGTTATCACAAAGCTTGCAGAAACCTTTTCTCGTAAGACCTCTGTTTCTGCTAGGTTCATCCAGGGTTAAATGACAAATTCACAGTTTGCTAGTACAACTGAGAGGTGGTCAGACAGTACTAATGGATAAAGTCTCACTTCCCTAGGGAGCTAGGATTTCCCTAACACTCTGTTGGCTGGCCAGTTCTGCCCAGCCAGCTTGAATATTCATCCATTCCTGAGCCACACCAACACTTCTCCCCTAACCAAGCACTAGTGCATGCTTGGAGCTGGCCAGAGCTAGCTACTTAGAGTTTGCCTGGTACTGAAGTCATGCTGATGGGTGTGTTCAGAAGGTACATTAGCTCAGACATGGTGTTGAACTAGGAGAGCTCCACAGAACATCAGAGCACACCTGAACTTCTGTGTTCAGGCTATCTGTGGTGTGCTTATGGTCTCTGGCAAGCAAATACAAACCAACAGAGAAGATCAAGGTTTGTAGCAGGGGACTGCTCAGCCTTAGGACTGCACATACAGGGGGCCTGTGTGTTCTCATCTTGAGTGATGAGGGTGTCAAACTGAATTCCCTTCTACTCCCAGAACTCCCTCTACACATGAGATGGATCTCTCCCTTTCCCTCCTGTCCATTAGCACTGTGGCCTAGGGCAGCTGAACTGCCACTCAGCACCTTCACTGCCTTCACCAGCTCAACTAATTGCTCCCAGTGCTTCTGATTAGATGAGATCGATAAAGCCTTTGCTCTCCAAAAGGAAAGAAAGGCTGATCTAGTGCATGCTATTGCAGCTTAATGTGCCAGGCTTGATCTTCTCAATTTTGTCTGAACATTGTAAAGAAAAGAACTAGAAAAATGGAGAGCTGCTGGGAATGAATTTGTGATAGCTTTGTCATATTCTGCTGTAAAGAGAATAGATGATAAAGAGATGGGTCAAGTGATTGAAAGCCAAGTGAGGTGCAGAATCTAAGAGTCCTTGATTTGCCTGAGGTGTGGAAGGAACTGATTGAGTCAGATCTGCTTGAAAGAAAGTGGTGACAGGGGAAGAATCTGAATTCTCTGTAGTTTCAAGTGAGGAATAACACTTTTATTGAATGAGGCTTTCCTAAAACAAGGCTATAAGGCCGAGTAGTTTTTTAGAGTCAAAGCTTAAGGAAGCACAAGGAAACTAGAGGATTTACACAGCATCTAGCAGTCTCACTTCCATTCCTTTCTTCTTCTACAAGAAGTATTTCTATTTATTTCTCCAGTTCAAAGGAGTAGGTTTCACTGCTGCAGCTCAGCTTACTTTCAACCTTCTGGAGAATATTTTCACCAATAATCATGTGTACTCTTCAGTCACAAGTGTGTGATGGTTTTGATATTTGAGAACTATAACTTTTGCTCTTAATTTATAAAAAAATCCAAAACTACAACAAGAAGAAACTGCTCTGAAAGACAGGAAATGTGTTGATGGCACTTGCTTTTAAAATGTAAATATTAAAAAAAACCCCTGTCCTGTAATGCAAAATGAAGCATTGCAGTTCTAATAATACTTTACCTTTTTTAAATGTACATGAGTTTGTGTAAATGAACCCAGCTCTGTGGAGACAATAGAGCTGTGCCAGTTTTTATTGGCTGAGGATGACTACTTAAGGAGTTGAAAGCCCTGTAGGATGTTGCTTTGGTTGACTATTGAGTCCAAGCAGTGAGTGTCAGGGTTACCAAGAGACAATGCTTCAGAGTCTCTGAGGTGAATCTTCAATCACCTTCGTCCCTCTGAGTGTCCCAGTGGGATATGGATTGCTCCCTGCTCTGCAGTTCTCCTGTTTGAACCCACTACCTCTTGCTGCTAGCAGACATTTTCCTCTGAAGTTGTGACCAGAGGCACATTGAAGTTGTTTGAAACAACACTGAATGAAATGTGCTCAGTTTAGAGATATTGAGCTAGTAGCAAAGTTAGGTAAAACAATTAACTGTCTCTGTATGGCCTGGCCTAAATATTATCCTAGCTTTGTAAGGGTTGGTATTCCCAGTTAAATCCTGTTGTCCCTGGGTTTGAGGGGAGGTGATACACCCCTGCACCATTATCTGCCCTCTTTCAGTATCCCATTCTCTCACCATGCCTCTTGAGATGTGCTAACTGGACCCTTTGACCCTTGAATGCAAGCTGTGCCCTCTGCAGAGCTGGGTCATTTTACTAGCACTTGCAAGGAATGTATTTCCCATTAGTAGCCTAGCTGTTAATGACGTCATTTAGGTTTTTTTATCCTAGCTGTCTTGCCTCTGTGTTTATTTCCTGATTTGCTGTTTCTACCAACCATTTTCTTCTTGCCAGTATCTTAGTGTGGAAGATTAAAGTAAATCTTGGAAACATACTTAATCATAGGGGTGAAGAGGCTTATCTTTCTTGGGTTTTCATGTTGGCTGTGGTTAGGGCTAGTAGAATCATCTAGTGTTTGTGGCTGAAATGTAAGGATAAGATCTGCTCTGCTTTCAGTGTGTATTTGCCTATACAGAAGAGAGCAGCTTAGATTCACTAGGAATAAACTTTTGCCATGCAGAAATGAAAGAGTCTGCTTGATCAGGGTTTGGTTCCAAACTAATCAGTGTCTGCAGGGAGGAGGTGAGATTCTGAGGTGTATCCTATGATTTCATTTAAAACACACAAGTTCTGCACACCCCTGATGTGAAACTATTCATTACTCTTGAATATTTCAACCTAAAAATAGGAAGGTTTTGGTGTGCTGCAAGACAGTTAACTGATAGTTTTCCTGGTTTAGGTAGCAATTAGCATGATGTTGGCCTGAAATACTTGTGATATGATGTCTTTTTTCATAAGACATGCAGTGTTTTTAAGGAATAGACATTCATAATGTGACTTTGCTTTTTGATCTAGCAGATCTGACATATTTAGTGGTAAAGACTATTAATGTTCCTTCAGCATGAAATTTGAATGCAATCTGAAAAACTACTTTGTTTCTCCAGAAGAGGCAAATGAAGCTCTTCAAAATGAAGAAATTGGTCACAAAGATGATGACCAGAATGCAGTACCTGCTGATAATGTGGTATGTACACCTAACGTGACATCCTTAACTGCTGGTGGGGAGGTTGTTGTCCAACACTAGTGTGCTGAGCCCTTCCTAATAGGAATAAGCACTAAAAGGAACTGTACTAAAACACAAAGCCATGCACATTCAGTAAAAATGGAATTATTTGGCTTTTTCTGTATTATAACAATCACAGTTATCCCAGTATATCAGGGGTTAGAAGGGCCCTAGAAAGATCATCTAGTGCAACCCCCCTGCCAGAGCAGGAGCACCTAAATCCAATTGGTGATTGGATCACCAATCCAGGGTTCTTTTTCTGGAGCACAAAACACACAGCTTGGGTAGTGCCTTATAAATACCTAGTATAGTAAAACAGTAAGAGTGAAAAAAAAACTAGAATATTAATGGAAAATGGTTTCCTGTAGCTTTAAGAAAGTCAAGTATCTCAAGTGCTTGCTCTCCATGGCTAACCTTGAATACATGAGCACAGGCTGGGGTGGCTGTGTGCTCTTCATTCCCATGCCCTATGATAATAGGACATTATCTAGATGCCCTATAATAATAGGGCATTATTTAGCTGTTTCTTGTTTTCTCACTTGCATTCACATTGAGTCAGTCACAGTTGTTCTTGCTGGTTTTAACTGACAGCAGTGAGACAAGGAAGGAAAGGCAGAGGGAGGAGTGATGGCAAATAATGCAATATATCCTCTTTGTTTAGCCTGCCTTCTCTCAAATTAGAAGAAAGGAGAGGAGGAAGAGGAGAGAAGAGCCCAAGTGGTAGGGTAATCTTTTACCTTAAAAGTTCTGTGCAGAATGAACAGGTGATGGTTCCAGTTCCCAGCTGCACTCAGAGTCTAAAGGACAGGAGCTCAGAACACGACAAGAACATTTGTGTTACATTAATCATACACAACCCTGCAGTGGGAAAGCAAACAGGAGATTCCCTTCCCTCTCTATATATAGAAAGAGAACATTTTCTTTCTTTTGTATATACTGAAATCCCAGGGCTGTTATTTCTGTGGTTGCCTGAAGAGAAGCAGCTGTCTTTTTCCTTTGTTTACCTTAATGGCCTGCTGTGACCTTTGAGTTTCACACTGCTGCATTTACCATGGAGATGCAGAATGGAAAATGACAAAGGTGGAAGGCTGGCAAAGATGATGTTTGAGAGATTCAGTTCTGTAGCCTACCTGAACTCCAGCATTATATGATTTAAGAAGAGGGGGAAAAGAGGAGTAGTTTTTTTCATACTCTATTCTGAAAACACTGTAACAAAGTTTTTGAAGTACATGCTGTTAAAATTGGACTAGCATACATTGGACTTGCTTAAGAGATAGAGTTTTCTTATTTGAAATTCTAATCTGTTCTTTCCCCTGCTTTCTTAAAATGTTTTATTATGAGAAAGATAGTGTGAGTGTTTGACATTTATTTAGAGACTCTTTCCTCAAGCTGAGTCTAAAACCAAAAATATTTGGATCACAGTGTTACTCAGGGTATGGTATAGCAGCAGATCTTTGTGACATTATGCCTTTGAAATGCTGTTATCACTTCAGCAGGGTTGTCAGACACTGAAGCACAGAAAATGTGCTTTCCTCTCCCTACCTTCAACACAGACTGCTGAGCTTGGTGAGGACTGCTTATGAGACTGTTTGCCTCTCCTGAAGGATTTCTCCTTGGGAATTAGGAAATTTCTGATGAGTGGTCTGCAGGCAGACAGTAGACACACAAATATGCTGCAGAGAATAAACCTCCTCTAAAAGAACAACACCTCAAGGACTAACTGTTGAAGTGTCTTGTGTCAGTGTGGGCCCTTGCCTCCACTGTCAAAAACTGCTTTAACTTCTAAATGTTTACAACTGTCAAAACAAAGTAAAATAGTAAAAGACCCTAAGCCTCTCTTCAGATTAACACCTTTCCCTCTCAAAAATACACTGAAATTTGTAGTTTCACCTGGGCTGACATCTTCTTAAGTTTGGGTTGAAAAATGCTATTCTTAGCACTGTCTAATTCAAACCCATTTGATCTGCTTAGAATGGAATAAAACCCAAGATCTCATTTACACTGTGTTTTCTCCTCTTGAAATAACCTTTTACCATTTTCTTACATAAGAAAGCTTTCTGTTGGGAAGAAAAAAGACCATGCAAGTGGTAAATAATGTAAAAGTGAATCTTTTAGAACTTGAGATACAATTGGAATGTATTTCTAAGTTCTAAACAGCACTAAGCTTGGCCTTTAACATTGTTTCTTTAGGTATCTTTAGAAACCCAATATAAAAAGCTCCCAGGAATTGTTGTGACTTAAGTGAGAATGTCCATATGTGTGCATTTGGAACTGTGCTTTGTATCAACATCCTCTACTCCTTAGGGCTTCTGACTTGCACTATGGCCACAGAAGGCCAAAGGAGACCTCTTCAGTTGTTTAGGCAAGAAGTAGGGCAGTGAGGACTTGCCTGTCACTTGCCATAATGTCTGCTTTGCTCCAGAGGAGTAAACTTTCACGACCTCCTTTGCCCTGCAGGAGGTCTTCAACAGAAGGCTCACAGAATAAAAAGCAGGCTCATGCAGGCTCTAATGACAGATAATATGCAACTTAATGCCAAAAGCCTGCTGACCTAGAGCTCCTCCTCTATGAGCAGCCTGCTCTCAGCACCAGCAGCTGGGATTGGGATGCTTCCCGGATCCTGTGGCTGAGGTGCATGATTGCCATCTAATGGGGGCTCCACAAGTCAGGATTTCTCATGAGCAAGGGGAAGGTCCAGTTACCTTCATCCTTTCATGCCAGGTTGAGGTGCAGCTTGTTGGTTGTTTGTCTAATGTATGCATTCAAATGTTTGGAATGACCTCTTCTGTTTCAGAAAATAGAAATTATAGATGATGAAGAAAGTGATATGATAAGCAACTCTGAAGTGGATCAAATGAGTTCTCTTTTGGATTATAAGGTGAGTAATTAGGCTATATAATGTTAAGCAGGATAGTCCACAGAAAGTTCAGATGGTTCTATCTTCAAGGAATTCATCTAAGGCAGGTGGGAGCCTGCAGCTCCTCTGCTGTTACTGTGGTACTGCATCATACCCTCAGTCACATCTCATTCCATTTACAGCCAGATTATTCCCCATTCCAACCCAGAAAAATCCCATTTCTATAGCACAGTTACTTTACCTCAGCTGTAGCCATCTGCAGCTCCCACCACATACCCCAGACAAAGCAATTCCTTGAGGCTTTAAACCAAAACTTCCTTTTTGTGCAAGGATTGTTCTTTGGAGTGCTGCAACACACATCTACATGCAGAGTGATGCTGCAAGCTCTGGAAAGGGACAGAACAGCTGGAATCCTCTAATAAAGTGGGAGGATCTGAAAAGAAGTCATTCTCATCATCTAGTGTAGAATATGTCCAGAAGCAGTAGGTGTGGGAAGGAGGAAAAGCAGTTGGATACCTGACAGCTGCTGTCTTGTGCCAGATGGTAAAGGTTATGTGTGTCTTACTGCTCTTGTAAGAGTCACCACAGTTCTGTGTTGTATATTGAGCATGTTTTCACCTAGGTAGCTGAATTTCTTTACTTACAGAACAGGTATGTTCTACTAATGATAATCAATTACCAAAATAATTAATAGATCATCTTTTCAGAACAAAAATTGCTCTTTCAAGCATTATTTTCCTGGTAAGGGCAGTGGAGAATGAATATGGAGAGGGAATGACCTTTTTTTAATGTCATCTGTCACCACAGTGAAAGGCTTGTTGTGACAGCATGCCCTACAGAACCTTGTTTTGTTGGGTTGTTGTTTGACATTAGTGATTAGTCTTTGTGCCTATGTCTTTTCTGTGTAAATCTCAATTCTTCCTTGGGCTGGGCAAAACCCATTGCTAAATAGGCAACTTCTAATTGTTCATCTGAAAGAAATGCATTCAGCTCATTTTCCTATGAAAGCCTCAAAATTGCAGCCCAAATACTTCTCTTTTATTCTCAGAGCTGTTATAACCTGAAGCAGTGTGGTGAGCAATGTTTTGACTGAAGAAATGTGAATGTTATGGGGGAAAAAAAACCCTCAAAACAATAAGCATTTTGAAAGGCATGTTACCAACCTTCCCACTTCTTCATGTAGTCATACCTTTTGATATCAAGGGAAGTTCAATTGCAGCCAACCTAGGAAATGCAAGCATGGCTGTCAAAGTGTAGTGAATTCCAGCATGGTGAGGGTTGGCAGGGATCTCTGGGGATCATCCAGTGCATCCCCCCTGCTCCAGCAGGCTCACCCCCAGCAGCTTGCCCAGCATCACCTCCAGCTGCCTTGGCAATCTCTGCACACAAGGAGACTCCCCAAGNCAGCAGGTCAACAGCTTTATTTAAAAAAAACAACAACCAAAAAAACCCAAAACCTGACTATTTTGATCATTAAAAGCAAATACCAGCTTATAAATTCACTGTTGAAAACATGCTGCCCTGAAAGCCATCCATTAGGGAACATGCTGCATCCCAAACTGCCACCCTCATTAATCATATGGCTGCATAAGCAAATTTGGGTTTTTCTTGCCTCTGCTATCCCTTGCTAAATACATTTCACATGAATTATCTGTGCCCCTAAATGTTTCTTTGCTGTGTGTATTGTGCCTTGCTAACAGTTTCATTCCTGCCTTGTGGAGGATGCACATTTGGTGTTAGCCTTTTGCAGAAATGCTCCATCACTTTGATCTTGGGAAGTGAACTGTTGGTTTAGGTTATGTGATCTTTGCAAAGGTAAATAACCAGAGAAAATTAATTGTAGCTCAACACTGATCTACAGATGTAGCATTTTCCCCTTGCATCCCAATCACTTGGTAAGTTTAAAGGAGAGGAGATATTTGGAATGAAGTACTTATAAAATATGAATTTTTAATTACATTTGTTATTTTTGCAAACAGAGTAACATGTATTTATGCAAAGGTTGGGGAAATGCCTTTTTAGCCACAGCATGCACATTACTGATATTTCTCCATTTGGTAACTACCTTCCTATTTACTCTGTAACCCAAGAGATCTTGGGGAGGCTGGGGAGCTGATGCTTCATGACACATGCCAAGCTCAGCTGTGCTACAGGATGCTATATTTTAATTTGTGGTAGCTTTGAGGAATTTTCAGCTTCTTTTCTCTGGTCTCCCTGTCAAGCCTCGTGCTGTAATAATGGCATTCAGTTGCTCTCTCTTCTCACAGTCCCCCTGCCTCTGCAAGGTCACTCCTTCTGGGGACAGGCCTGGGCTTTGTTCTCAAATGGAATTAGAGCTCATCCTTATAAAACAAAAAGCAGCTCTTTAAAAGGGTCATGTAAGCCTTGGCCCAAACTGTTCATTCTGTAATGATAGCAGTTCTGAAATGCTTTGTCTGCAGGTACCATGGTTGGTGGTCACATCTCTGCACTAGGTTGAGTGTGACACTCCTAGGCATTCATCAGCAACTTCTGTCTGTATGCAGAGTCACCAGGCATTGTTCTGGAATTCTTTGTGTTTAAGAAACATTGAGCTGCTCTCCTTAGGGCCATGGTTTAGTAGCATGGGAGTGCTAGGGATAGTTGGACTTGATTTAGAGGTCTTTTCCAACCTTAATGATTCTGTGGTTCTGTGCCTGTATTTTTGGCAGGAATCATAATACACAATTTTTTTTACTCATTTTCGCTAAAAACATTCAGTTTTACCCCAAGACTGTTTAGTTAGCATTAAAAAGAGGCAGTGCTGTTTCTTATTTCTAGAGCTTTCTGCCGTTTTCCCTCACAGAATGAAGAAGTCAGGTTCATGGAGAATGAGCTGGAGAATCACAAACAGAAGTATTTTGAACTACAGACCTTTACTCGGAGTTTAATACTTGCTATTAAGTCAGATGATAAAGAACAGCAGCAGGTAAGCCTTGGAGGAGGTTTAATAATGGAAGGTGTTTGTCATGGTGTGTTCTGTCACTCCCTTGGCTTTATACATAGTGCCCAGAGGCTCAAATTAGGATTAGAGCAGAGAGAGAAATGCTGAACTTTAAACAAAGCAAAGGTCTTGCAGTCTACACAAGCAAGGACAAAGGCAGAGAGGAGAGGAGTGACTTTTGCAAAGGGACAGCCAGTGCTCCAGTGTCTGCTGGGTGACCTAAGGTGGGAGAGCTGGGGAAACAAGTCAGACCTCTGCAGTTTCACCGCACCACAGTTCATTCAGAGCACTTGTTTAATGCTTGCTTGGATCATGTAACATTTTATGCTTTATTTAGGAAGAGATTCTGTTGCTTTTATTATTTTCCTTTTGCTTGTGTGATGGCATCTTGGACAATGTTTGTCCTTTCTATGTCTATCAATACTGGCTTTTTTCTTTTCTTCTTTTACTGAAAAGCTCAACAAAGCTTTTAATGGTGACATAAAACATGTACCTAATACTGTATTGTAATATTTTTCTTTACAGGCACTGCTCTCAGACTTACCTCCTGATTTAGAAGAAATGGATTTCAATCATACATCCCCAGAGCCTGATGATACCTCATTCAGCTTGTCATCTTTATCAGAGAAAAATGCTTCAGACAGTTTGTGATTTATCTTTTTTAATTGACATGAAAGAAACCCCACATCATGTGTAGGTTTCCAGAGAACAGCATTTTGCTATCCAGTGTTCTTCAGTCCAAAAAAAAAAGGAAGCCCAAGGTGAAGTAGACTCTCCTGAAGGATGACTGTAGTGTGGCATGGCCACAGTGTGCACTGTCAGGAAATGTTGAATGTTGTTTCTGGTAACTGAAAGAGCTGTGTGAGGAAAGGTTTCCCTTGGAGCAGTTTGGCCTTCATTAGGGTAACTTGGGACTTCCCAGCATAACTCTTGCTCTGTAGCAAAGTCTTCTTGAGCAGGGATCCAAGGGTGGAAAACAAATGACCTGTTACACAGACACCTAACTCTTCAGAGTTGCTTGCTCACCAGTCCTGTTTATTATTTTTTTCCCCATTTTTACTCAGGTAGGTGGACTAAAAATTGGGGATCCAAATAGAATAACAGGCTTTTTCTGAGTTGTGCTTTTGAAGCCTTTTGAAAATCTGGAATTAAACTACAGGTTTTTTTCATTCTGTGACTTCAGATTTGTTCAATCTTCCATTTTCTGACCAAAATAGCTGAAACAACTTTGAAAGGCTAACTGAAAAAATTGGAATTATCATCAATAAATTATTAATGTATAGAAGCAGTCCTAAGTGTTGTAACAAATGAGATGGATCTGGGAAAGCTGCTAGCTGCAGAACATGACTTTCTGCTACTCTCACCATGGCAATGGGATCAGATGTTTATGCTACTCTTTAGGGGTTTATGAATGTAGTGACAGGTTGTATTTGTCAAAGTCTGAATGCTAAAGTTCTGTTCCTTACTTTTAAGTATTGGTTATATATTTTTCCACAAACTTTGCCTCATTTTATCAAGGCACTGCCAGAAGTCCCCAGCTGTCCCTGCATCCTGAAGGGTGTCCAAGTGTTTGCAATGGAGCTGTGCAGATCTAAATGTGACCTGCTTTTGAAGGAGCTCTGTCTGACAAGATTTTTGGCAACCACCTAGTGCCATTTCTAAACTGTGAGCTTGATTGCAGGCAGTGGCTGAAAAGAATATCTTCTTTCCTGCCTGACATTGACACTGAATCCCTTTCCTCCTCTGATGAAATGGATGTGCAGACATGTTCAGGTGAATTTAGCAGGGCATGGAGTGCATGCCCATAGTGGTGATGCTCTCTAACTTCTAATCTGAATATTCCTCAGCAAGCATTTTTCAAAGAAACCTTCACAGTCTGGTTAAAAAAAAACACCCTAATCTCTCCATTTTATGCCAAATAATAATTTTCTGTGGTGAATCCTTATTCCTGCAGTGCAGTAAAGTAATCCCCTTAATTTCAGTGGGAGGTCCAAGGTGTAGCTGAGAAAATCCAGAGTGCTGGGGAAATAACACTGTTCCTTGTTAGTCTGTAATACTGGGATTAACTCACAATTTTAGGCTTTTCTCAGTCTGACCTGTTCCCCCTAATCACTTCTACAGCATTTTGGGTTTTAGTATCAGTAGTGAGCTCTGTTCTTTCAGGTTTTTTCCTGTCTCTCTGCTGTCCTTGGGTACAGGGAGATCTTAGCAATATTGCAACTGCCAACTGCATCCAGGAGAGTCCAACAGTTCTAAAAGCTGCTCTAAAAACCAAACCAAAGCAGTTTCCCAGTTCTCACTACTAAAGAATTCTCTTGCCATCTAGTCTGCAGAGTAACCCCCCAAAAGTAAGCTGCTGGGCTTGTATTTGAGTCCAGGCATGAAAGCTCTGAGTGGAAGCCCAGGAGAGGGGCAAGGTGCTTGGTGTAAGCAGGAGGTAAATGGTGGGTTACTCATCCTTCCACTGCCTGAGCTGCAATGTCCCATCCTGGCTGGCAAGGAGCAGCAGTGTGCTCCATGCCTGTTGCAGTGACCACCCATCTAAAATTAATGAAGGTTTGTGAGCAAAGATCACAGTACTGCCCTTCAAATGTAAGCTAGAGCTCAGCTGCTCACTCTGAAAAAAAAAAGTCATTTATAAAGGGTTTTCTATGCTGGGTTAACAATGCCTCCTATTACTGTTCTCTCTAGATAGGAAATTTGTGCCACTGACAATGAAACCTCTTGTTTTCTGTGAGATCTGCTGAAATAAGGAAAAAATACTACTGTGGATAGCCACTCTTTGGCCCTGTTTTCCTGCTTGTTCCACTTGAATTCCCATGACAAAAGGCAGGATTCTCATACTGAGAGTTCTTCATTTCACGGTGAATGAAGTCATCTACCTTTGGACAAGAATCACTTTCACTGCTGATTCATATTTTACTCTCTCCTGCTTCTATTTCCTATGCCAAACAAATCAAAGGAATTAGTTTTGAATGAACTACTGCCAGATTCCAGCAATTCTGTAAGGCTCTTTTCTGAAGGAAGCTGGAATCCTCTTTAGGATGTGCAGCTGGAACTCTAGCTGCAGTCAATGCCCATGCCATCCCTGTGGCCATGTTGTTCTTTGGTCCTTTTCCCTTGTAGGGTGACAAGCCAAAGCACAGTGAAGTCATGTTTTCATACCCTGAAACACTTGGCAGTATTACAGGAGATTCAGGCAGAGTCTAAATTCTATTGCTGTATAACAAAATGGTGTAGAGGATAACACTGTACAGTTGTTGTGTTTTCAATAGCATCCTGCCAGATGTAAAACAAACAAATTACTGATCTATTACCATTACTGGTGTTTGAAATCATTGCAGTAAGCATAGTTCTGCAGTACAGCAGTGGAAGAGCAGCTGATGAGGTCCTGTACCATAACCCATAACCATCCTTGAGCATTATGAAGGTACAAACCCAAGTGCTGCACTTCAGACTAGCATTGCACATGTGTTTTGTGATTTAGGGTTTTGGTTTGCTTGTGTCCCTAACAGGCAATGTGATGTGCTAATTGAGTTTGCAGCTTCTATCCTGATCCATATAACCTCTTCACTTGGACTTTAGAACAGTAGGAGACAGTTGGGCTTATTCCTCTCCAGCTTTGCCTTAGTGGTTGTACTGCCAGACATCTTCCTGCCAGGCATCACACCCTGGCTCGCAGTCACCAGGACACTCCTTGCCGGGTGACCAGTGGGGTTGGCTCTCTAGAGCCATGGCATTTTAGGGCTTGGGTTGTGGTTATTTCCTTTGTTTNGGCAATGAGTTTAATGCTCCCTCTGCTGTGGGCACAGTTATGGCACCAGGGGCCACAGGAGACCACAAGGGATTTGCAGACTGTGCCTGCCCCATGAAGTGGTAGTGCATCATTTGCCCAGCCTTTCCATGGCAGACAAAGCTAATCCTGAGCTGTGTTCCGTGGCAGAAATGAGCTCCTCTTGCTGTTCCAGTGGCTCAGCTCTGCAGTTCCAGTAAGCCCTGCAGCAGAAGTGCCACCTGCTGATGCTGTTAGCCTCTTTCTGCCAGGGCTCTCATTTCTTTGTCTGTGAAAAAATGACTTCCCTGGAGTTGTTTATTCATTCCTGGGACATGAAAGATGAAGTATGTCTTTCTGAAGAAACCAAAGTGGGCAAAGGTAGCTCAGAAGAGACTTCAAACCAAGGCAGGACACTGGCTCTCCTTAGGGAGCACTGGCAGGCTTTGATGCTAGCAGCTTGCTTATAGTTCAGAAAGCTGTTTCCTGAAGCTATGCCTCCTTCCATTTCCCTGCAGGTGATGCTTCTGTCAAGTCTATAGGTTTGACAGGAGTGAGGAATAGTAAATATTCTAATAGGTGAATTCTTGGCAGGTTTAGAAGTACACAAACAGATGTACCATATCAGTGTCAGTTTTCTTGAGTGCTTGGTTCCTGAAGCAGCACTGCACTTTAATCTTTCCAAGTCTTTCTTTTTCACTAAGGCAATAAAAAGTCTGAAAATGACAAGCAGATTGTGGGCTTTGCAGTCCTCAGAGTGAAACAAAGGAGCATACTGGTTCCACCTTCATCTTCTCCAATTGGGAAGCAGCTTGTGGAGTCCATTCACCAAACAGAGACAGCTCTAACTCCTGTTGTGCTTATGCAGTTGAAGTGATAAGACAAATGAACAGTATCATGAACATCTTCATTGTGGAGATGGCAATTACTGCTTAAAATGGATCAGCAACCCAGTTTGGGATCTCTCTTGCACTACTGTGATAGCAATGTTCAAAGGACACTAATGCACAGCACTAACTTCTCCCTAGGTACTCTAGTCAGAGCTGACTGTTGCTCTCAGGATGCTGAGAGCAAAAGGACAGACAATAATATGCATAAATGGAATAGCACAGAATATCTGAAACAGGAAGAATTTGTAACTTGCAATGTTACAACCAAAAGCTTCATTTCCTACCTCCAGTGCTGCTGCCAGCTCCTTCAGGGCAGCTCAGTGAACCATGAGGTTGCTCTGTGTGGTGGAAGGGCTGGCAGCTTTCTAACCTGCCCCTTGGTGATTTCAACAGTCTGCCTTTTCTGCCCCAAATCATTAGAAGCTGGGCTGAGTAGCTGAGTTGTGAGATGCTTGATCAAAGTTAGGAGATGTAAGAAAACTCCAGGTAGTTATTAGGAAAAACAGAAGCTGGTTTATGCTGTTGGATTTCTCTGCCCAATAAATATTGTAGCACATTGGCCAGATATGAAATCTGCAAAGCTCTGAGCAGAAGTAGCACAAGCTCTGCTAGACAGTTGGGGGTTTTCCATGGCAGAATAGGGTTTTATTCTGCCTAGAGAGTGTTTGTTTGTCTCTGAAAGGCAGCTGCTGACATTTTGGTCAGAAGACGACAGACACAAATGGGGCAGAAACTTGGGCTTGTGGTGGTTTGGGGTTTGTTTTTTGGTTGGTTAGTTTTTTTAACTGATGAGCAATCCTCTTCAATATAAGAGACACTTGAGAATGTTCCTGTAAGGAAAATGGTTTCAGGTCAGTGCTTTGGTTCTGGTGAACATTTTTATTGTATTACTGAACTAAGTCAAGAGTTCTTTTCAGATTCTGTATTACATTTTACACACACTACCTCTGAAATGGGACCCCACCTTTAAAACCACACAGAAAATGTGAACTGAAACATTTTTTTTAACCTTTTCTAGGCAATAAATGATTTCCAACATGCATCCTTCACTCTTGTGCTTGTTTTTTAGTGGAGTGTGAGATGTTTGCTTTGGTTTTTATCATAGTCCTTGGTTTCTACATTAGTCTTGAACACAACCTATAGACAAGGAAAAGATGTGATACTAGGGAGGAAAGATTAGAGTATGTGAATGGTAGTAAATATTTCTATTGAAGCTGAAGGATGATGTTGTAAATGGGCTAGCTCTGCTAGTTTGGGTACAGTTGCTGTAAGGAATGGTATTAGCCTTTATTCTGGTACTAAATGACTGGTGTAACATTTCTCACTACATCATAAATGAATTTATTAGAGAGAACAGTCCATAAGTCTCAGCAGAGTGATGAAAAGGAAGAGGATTTACATATTCTGAGACCTCATGGCTCAGAACTATGTCCTCGTGGTTTTGTTTCAGCTATTGGGTTGTTTGGTATTTTGGTTTTGTTTTGATTTGGGTTGGTTTTTTTCATAACTAGGTATAAAGACCTTGTAGAAACAATTTTGATTTGCTTGTAAGCAAGTGTTGAACGAAAATGGATCAGTAGCAAGCTAAGCTTTAAATGTCAATATAAACCTTGCTTTGTAGTCAAGTTTCACCTTACAAGAGTGCCTGTAATTTCCCCATCACATCTGTCTCTGATATCCCTGAGGGAAGGGGATGGAAGGTACCAGCCTCCTCAGCCTGGGCTGGGGCAGGGAGAGAGGCAGCAGGAGGCACTTTGGGGCAGGAGCAGGAATGGAGAGCCTGGAGTTAGAGCCAAGAACATGACAATAAACTAAATATCCACACCTTGGAAGAGCTTCTACTAGAGCTTCAGCTTTTGTCAGATACAGTTCCAAAAGTCATTGGTAAATCCTTTGAATTGTGTTGGGGAAAAACTGTATTCTCCAGTGACAATGATCTCATTTTGATGGTGATCTCTACAATTACTGGGTGTCTATGAATGCACATCTGCTTTTTTATCATGTGCACAGATATACTGAACTTGAGCCTCAGATCAGCATCTGCAAAGGTATTTTCACTTAAAATATTAGTGTAACTCTCCTGAAATAGATTTTATTTGCTCTTGCTTTTGTGTTTTACTATATATTGATTAATAGTTCTGAAACTTAGTCGAATAGATCCATACAAATATTGTTTATAGTTCAACTCTGCAAAACTGAGAACTTGTAGGCTTGGAAATTTCTTAGGTTGCCCCTACTAATGGTATTTCTGAGTGATCTTGGCAAAGAAACTGCTGTATGTCTGGAGACAGAATGAACCTTCTGCCATGTCAATTTCTGCTTGAGTTTTACTAAAGGTATCAGTTGGATTTAAAAATATATATATATTCTGAAAGTTTAAGTGTTATTGTAGAACTTGAATGTTTTCCTTAGCCTACAAACCATGAGATAATTGATGATCTTGAAACTTGCATCATTTCTTTCTGGGCCAATTCCTTCAGCTTTGTACCCTGAGTGTGTTACTGAGTTCCTCTGTGAAAAATCAATATTTATATTGGGTTTTTATTATTTGTATCAGTATGTGTAGCAAAGAAACTACTACAGATCTTAAACTGAAGTACCTCCTCTAGGTCCAGGACACAGGATCTTGGCTTCTGTGACAGATGGATGCCTAGGGAAATATTCCATATGTTTGTATTGATTTTTTTTTTGTTCTGTATATATAAGGGTATTTATAATCTTGTATTAACAGAGTCACCATGAGAAATGCTTATTTCCTTCTTTAGAAGCCTGCTCAGCTATTTTTATATAAAGATGTTGGTCTTCGCCTTAATTTTCTTTGTGAAGAGTTGTGCCATAGGTATTTTAACTTATCCACTGATAGTTTACAGAATTTGCTTTCTCTTGTCTTGAGTTACTGGTTTTCCTCAAATTGTTCTAAATTGCTTTCTTCTCCAAACATGTCTCAAGGTTGTTTTGCTTTCTTAATTCTTTGGGTTAAGTTTGGAAGCTTCCCTTCCCATGCATGCTTTGGTAGATCAGATTTTTCCTCTGTAGCTTCTTGTTTATAGTTTAGCAAAACCTTTCATTGAAGGAAAAAAATAATGACTAATTGAAGTAATGCTTGTACAAATGTATCTAGAATGGCCCAAATGGTCAGAGTAAAGGGCTCTTTAGCATTGGGAAATTTGTCTACTAGACTCAAGGATATTTTTCTACGTCTGTCAAGTTTGGGACTATGGAGAAATGAAATAAAGGTTAACTAACTCCTTTTCCTAGATGAAGTTCTCAGTTTCTGTATTTATTATTGCCTTGTGAAAATTTAGTCCTGGTTAGAGTACCCAGAACTAAAGTAATGTCAGGGCTCAGCCCAGGCACATTCACCTTCTGCCTGAGGGGAATCCAGGGCACAAGCACTTTGTTTGCAGACAACACCAAGTTGGGTGGAAGTGTTGATCTGCTGGAGGGTAGGAGGCTCTGCAGAAGGATCTGGCCAGGCTGGATCAGTGAGCTGAGGGCAATGGCATGAGGTTCAACAAGGCCAAGTGCTGGGTCCTGCACTTGGGTCACAACAACCCAGTGAAGGCTCCAGGCTTGGGGCAGAGTGGCTGCAAAGCTGCTGGTGGACAAGGATCTGGGATCATCAGTGGCTGAAGATGAGCCAGCAGAGTGCCCAGGTGGCCAAGCAGGCCAACAGCATCCTGCCTTGAATCAGCACTAGTGTGGCAGCAGGGCTAGGGCAGGGATTGGCCTCCTGCACTGGGCACAGGTTGGGGAGTGTCAGCAATGGGAAGCTTCCTGATGCTGGACTGCAGAGTCATTTGCTATCCAGTGTGTGAGCTTAACTACTTAAATACTTTATTTTTTCCCAATGTGCATCTCTCAGCAGCTTACAGAGTTTTCTGTGTTTATAAAAAGAAAACTTGGATTCCGAGTATAACCTCCACTGTAGTTGTGTAGTGACCTGTGAGAGCCTTTGCTTACCTCTGCTGTTCCTTGTGAGGAGTTTAGGGCTCCCAAGATGCTGAGAGCCCTGGGGCTGCTGAGCCTGGAGCAGAGCAGAGCCAGAGGGGAGCTGCTCCATGCTGAGCAAGAACTCAAGGGTGCAGGGGGCAAGAGGCTGGGGCCACACTCTGCTCAGTGGTGCCCAGGGCCAGGCCAAGGGGCAATGGGCACACACTGGAACCCAGCAGGTTTCATGTGAACAGGAGGAGAAAGTTGTTTGTTGTGAGGGTGCAGAGCCCTGGCCCAGGCTGCCCAGAGAGCTTGGGGAGTCTCCTTGTGTGCAGAGATTCCAAATGTGCCTGGAGGTGATCCTGCTTTATAGTAGGGGAGTTGGACCTCCAGAGATCCCTGCTAGCCCCTCGTGTGGGATTCCACATAAGCTTTCATTTGGAGTGAGCTGGGCCATGCAGCACCGGGATGCCTGTCAGTGGGGGCCTGGGGAGAGGGAAGTAAATGCTATGAGAGACTGACTGTTTGCTGGGAGGAGTTAGAAGCAGCTCAGATTAATCTGTTACAGTTTGTGGAGAGGCTTTTTAGAACTGGATACAGAACTTGCCACCCTCTATCCCAGGAACACTCCACATTGCTGTTAATCATCATAATGTTTCTCAGCACTTGCTACCTTGAACATCTCCAGAGCTAAACACTGTGGCCTCTGACTGCAGCTGCAACCCAAGCAAGTGGTTTCATGTGCTGATGGAAATCTGACAAAACTTGTTAGTGCCAATATCCATTTGCTTTTTGAGCACATGAAGGTGATGAAAATCATAGCACAGCTGTCCTGGAGAGCCTACAGCCTGGTGCCGTGGCAAAGAGAAAGGGTTTAAAACTATTTAGAGAGGAAAAACATCTGTGAGAAATCATGTGGAAGAGGGCTTTGGTGCCTGGATCCTGCTAGACACTAGCCCAGGGACAGGGCTGGGATGGTTCTTCCCTGGACTACTTTGAGCCAGGGATTTGTAGATAAGGTTCTATTCCCTGTTTTATTCCAGAGTGCTTTTGTTCACAAAGGCTGCCAGATGGCAGTGTCGCCACATCCGTACGGATCATATAGACACACAGGCACCTGGCTCTCTGCTCTTAAACTTCAGGGACCTGTCAGCCTGATTACTAGCAAAATTCACAATGCTCCCAAGTCATAGAATGATAGAATCATTAAATATTCTGAGTTGGAAAGGACTCACAAGGGTCATCGAGTTCAACTCTTGTCTATGCATAGGACAACCCCAGAAGTCACAGCATGTACCTAGGAGCATTGCCCAAAGGCTTGGCACCATGGCTGCCTCACTGAGGGAGCCTGCTCCACTGCTCCACCACCCTCTGGGAGAAGAACCTCTTCCTAGCATCCAAGCTAACCCTTCCCTGGCTCAGCTTCATGCCATTCCCCAAGATCCTGTCACTGGTCACCAGAGAGAAGAGATCAGCTCCTGTCTCTCTGCTTCCCCTCATGAGCAAGCTGTGGAGCACAATGAGGTCTCCCCTCAGTCTCCTCCAGGTGAGAAATTATCCAACCAAATTTATCCAATACTTGGAGCTGAGATCACATCCAGCTCCTGAAATGGTGACTGTAGAGGAGATGAAAAGAAGCAGCAGACAAATGAAAAGGAAGTAAAGCTGCTCAACACACAAGAGGTAGTAAGAAATTCACAGATGACACTGAACTTAGCTGTTTTAGGGAGAAACCAGCCCTGAGCAGGGATGGTGGCAGTGGCTGTGTGCCATCTGGTGGCTAAAAACCTAGTGACTGGGGGGAAAAAAAATGCCTTACACTGTCCCTGCACTTCATGTTTCCAAATGAGCAATGTATTTTTATCTAGATGACATATAAAGCTAATATTAAAATAAGGCATCTGACATTTAGTAATGAGGAGCTTGAGATCAGGCTGACTGCAGCCTTAGCTCTGCCCTTTTGGTTATGAAAATGACATTAAGGTGTGTGTAAAGGAATAAGGCAGGAAGGGCTGTCAGGGAGTTCTGTATCCAAAATAGTCCTTTCAGATCTGACTTTGGACTTGAAGTTTTGATAAGATCATCTGCAGAAGCTGAACTAGTGCATTAAAGCAGCTAGATCAGGCATGAACTTGGCTGTGTTCTGTTAATTCACTGCTGTGCAGAAGTAGTAACTAAGTAGGATTTTCAGGGCAATATCAGAAGAGACTCAACACTTTTGCTAAACGACTAAAGAACAAACAAGGATGTGTCAGGTACAGAGAATGTCCTGGATCTGTTGAAATCTGAAGGAAACTGCTCTCAGAAATTGAAGTGAAGCACCCAGGGACTCACAGCTGACACAGAGCCTTCCAGCTGCTTTGTAATCTCTCCTGCCTGAACATTGTGTTTCTACAAGAAATGCCTGTAAAATGCTATCAAAAGAAGATATAATATTGCCTGCAGTCATTGGAGGAGTCCTGCTGAGGGCTACAAAGGGCTGGAAAACTTCCCTAACACTTGGTTTCAGCCAGAGGGAGGGCTTTTTGCCAGGGAAGAGGCTGGTGCAGGGGGACTGGGGAATCGCTCCGGAAGAAGGTGATGCACTGAACCTCTGGCTGTGATGCCAACACTACTCAGGAGCAGTAAAAAGCCTCCACACACGCTCGTGTTGTGTGCCTGGTGTGGAGGCACAATGGCTGGGTCAGGCCCTGCTGCTCCCCCAGCTATCCCTGCCCTAGGTGAGGTCCCCAGCAGGGACCTCACACCCATCCAGTGGGGCTCAGGGGACTTTAACCTGCACCACCTCTGCTCTGTCTCTTGGGACTGTATTGACAGCTGAAAATCACCAGCTGGGTTCATATTCTGGTTTCATTTCTTCCATGAGGAATTTGGTTTGGGGATACCAAAGCTGCTCCATGAGATGAGGTGAGGCAGAAGCAGGTGGAACATCTGCTCCATCTGCATGTTCCTGCTGCAAATGAAGATGCTCATGGGGCTACAGGGAATGCTGGAGTTAGTCTTTGCAATGTGTCTGCCCAGAGCACACACAGCAGAGCTGTAAGAGACAAAGGATGGGGCAGAGGGAACTTGATGCAGACTTCTTTGTTCTCCTCATGCAGCAACTTCATCCACAGCCAAAATATTCCCCACTGGATCTTCCCCAGCCTTGGCTTCACCAACCAGCACACATCAGTCTACAGGAGCAGAGCCACCCAAGCTGATCTGAGTGTTCCACACAACCTGGGGACATGGAAAGGTAAAGAAATCTTTCATAGGGAATTGTTTGAGCAGCTAACCATGAGCTAGCCAGGAGCTGTGCTGCCTGGAGAGCAAGGGCCAGAGTCAGGCAAGAATAAAAACCAAACCAAGCAATTGTTTTCTATTTGCTTGCAGTTTGTTTTATTTTAGTGGGGAAGAAGGGAGGAGGAAAGGAGAGGCTCTGTTATTCCTGCCCAGGAGATTAGAAAATTGTCAGACTTTATCTAGTATTTTACCTGATTTTTTGGTTATTTCTCCCTTTTGCTGGAAACCCAGAATAATCACAGCATGCATCATTTTTTTAACTAATAAACTCCCTGAATTTGATGTTTTGGGGGGAGAAAAATTTTCACTAGTCCTAATCTTTCCCCAACAGTCTTCTCTGTTTCATGTGAATTCTGCAATGCATGGTCTGGTGCCTCTTTCTTCAGCAGGGTTTTGGGTACAGCTGACCTCTGGCAGTGGGGATGGGGGAGAGGAAAGGATCATGGCCTGACACTTGCTTGAACCAGCTCTGCCTTTTGGTCTGGAAAGCCTTAAAAACAAAGCTGTAGTGTTATTATTTGGGCTCAGGGCCAGCTGGATCACCCTTCTAGGGTGAAGAGAGGAGCAGCATGTAGAGCCCCAGCTCAGGCAACAGCATCTCCCATTTACTTAGGGACTGGCTGGGTTGTGTCCACATCAGTCAAACACAAGGTGATCTTTCTCCCTGCTGTGCTGGTTCCTTCTTCCTCCCATAGCATTTAGTTAAACACTTACCCAGCAAGCCCCCCCCATGTGCTGTACACATCCTGCAGAGCAGGTGCAGTTGCTGTTTTGTGGGTGTTTCCACACCTGGGCCCTGCAGCAGGCAGGCTCTGGAGCCTCTCACCAGCTGGAGATGGGTTTCAGCTCTGCTAAGGCAAGGAACAAGAGGAGGGCAGAGCTGTTCTGTGCAGCAGGGACACATGGTAGTGGTGTTAATTTTTGTGTGCACACAGGGAGCATCTGCCAGGGCTGAGCCTCTCCTCAGGTCAGGGACAGGTCCAGGGGATTCACAGGGAGGAGTGTGCAGACCCTGGGAGGGGGAGATGGAGAAGGGAAGCTTGAGGGGAGCCCCTCCTAAAACAGCTGCTTCATTTCACGTTGGAGCACATTTTCAGTCCGGAGAAGAGAAGGCTCCAGGGAGATCTTCTTGCAGCCTTTCAGTACTTACAGGGGCCTACAAGAAAGATGAGGAGAGACTTTTTAGCATGGCTTGTTGTGACAGGACATGGAGTGATGGTTTGAAACTAAAAGATGGAGATTTAGGCTAGAGGGAAGACATCTTTTGCCCTGAGGGTGGTGAGAGCCTGTCCCAGGTTGCCCAGAGAGGTGGGAGATGTCCCATCCCTGAACCATTCCAGGTCAGGTTGTTTGGGGCTGTGAGCAACCTGCTCTAGTTGCAGATGTCCCTGCTGACTGCAGGGGGTTGGACTAGATAACCTTTTAAGGTTCCTTCCAACCTAAACCATCCTATGAATCTATGATTTTTTTTCCCTCTTAAAGCTTCAGTTGTTTGGAAGAAAACTTAGCTTGTTTAAAAACTCCCTTGCTAGCTTGAGGCTTTCAAAACAGAGCAGTCTAGAAGAGAGCAGGTGGTGCTAGCTATGTCCCCTGTGGGCTTTTCATCTTCCCAGATGAACATGTGGTTGAGAAAACCAAGGCTGTGGCTATGCCACAGATGCTTCTTTTCCCCTCGTGATTTAACAAGTGAGTCTGGTGTGAGGTTCTTCCCCAGGAACATCTTTTCTGCCTCTGGCTGGTGTTTGGTTGCCAGGTAGCCCCAGGTGCAGCTGAGCTGCCAGCTCTGTGCCTGGAGCAGTGACTGCTCCCAGGGCTCCCTCCTAGGAAGGACAGAGGGGATGAGAGCAAGGCCAGTGGGGAAAAAAAACATAGTGAAGGCTGAAAGGAAAGGGATTGTGGATTGAATAGGGGAAGGAAAGGTGAAAGAGACCAAAGTAGGAAAGATGAGAAAGCTGGTGAGAGAAGGTGGAGATCGAGGGAGAGGAAGGCAACAAAAACCCCATGGAAGCACTTGGGACAGAGGAGAATTTGCAGTGAATTAAAGCAGACAACCAGCAACTACTCACTGATGAGAGGTGGATAGAGCCTGGAGCAGGAACAGCAGCAGGAGGCCACATCTTGGGGCAGTCAAGTCCTTGGAGAGGCAGGTAAGAGCAGCTCTTGGCCTCACCAGTGCACCTCACCAAGGCTGCAAGGGAACTGGCCTCTGCTCCATAGTCTCTCAATGCTTTCCCTCTGCAGCACTTGCAAACCCCTTGCAACCCAAAATCCTTTAGACCTTATTTCCAAGAATAGTAAGTGAATGGCTCACTGTGATCTGAACTATAAACAGATATTATGAATTCTGCCAGAAATTGAATATTGAATTATTTCTTTATGCCCACATGTCTTTCCTGGTTTTCTTAATTCTGCCAAATATTTAGCTCAGCAATCTCTTCTCTCAGCAGCCCACACTCTCCTAGCTACATAATCCCATTTTTGGACTATTATTTAAAATGTCTGCATTTTTATAGAGGTGGCCAAAGCAGCAAAACTGAGCTGAGAGGAATAAAACAAATGAAGGTGTGTTCAGCTCTTGTTTGTGGATCAGGTTATTTGCTCCTCACATGGAATTCGGGCTGCCAAGCAGCAGGGTTTGGACCCAGCCCAGTAAATCCAAGTGAACCTCAGCCCTCCTGTCCATGTCTGGCCCAGACCCTTGGCACAGGGTCCTTCTTTTAAGTCTTTGTGGGGTGAATCCCCTCAGAGGTTGCTTTGTGCCTCCCCTTTTTGCTCAGGGCCACAAGAAGAGGATGGATGCATGTTTCCATGCTCTATGATCACACTTCAGAAATCTATGTTTTTCCAAGTTTCATTTCTTTAAAACATTAATTTAACTAAAATTTCTTCTTGTAAACCCCTGAGTGCTTGGCTGGCAATGTCATTTCTTGCTGCTGTCAGTGGGCTGTGAGCTCCCTCGATGCCTGCTAGGATCTGTTTCCTCAGCAAGAAACAGGATGCAGAGACATGATGAGTTTCAGGGTAGGTCTTGCTTATTGTCTGAAAAACAGGTAGGAAAAAAAAAGAGTGAGAAAATAAGCCTTGCTGAACAATCAGCTAATAAACCCCCCAATTTGTGCAGCCATTCTTAAGAAAGAGTCCTATCACCTTTCTGTATTATGTTTCAACTCTTTCCCCCCTGTTTAAATCAACTTCCAGCTGAAGAAACCATTTGAGGTACCAGCTGCTGCGTGCCTGGAGGTGTCCTGCTCTAGAGCAGGGGTGGCTGGGGCTGATGGAGCTGTTCCCCTGCTATGCTCCTGCCAAGGATGGGGCCAGGGCTGGGGCCAGGCAGCCTCACCGACTGCTCGCTGCTCCCACGCTGAAGCAGTGTGTTGATTCACTCTGTAATTGATTTGGGCAACTTGAGGCAATCGGTTTCCAAGATACCACATCCTTCAGATAGCTAAAAAATCATAACTCTGGCAGTATATTATATTTAAATGTTGAGGTCTGATGGGTGTGTTTCTCTCTCTATCTGCTCACAGAGGTGTCTGTGTGGATTGGACACCTGTAGATGGGCAGGGATGGGTGTGTGTCCTGAGCCAAGGAGGCTGCTGATGGCCAGCTGGGTGGGTGACTCCTCTCTGACTCATCATGCACTCAGTATCTCAGCATGGCTCTAGAGATTCCCACTGGCTCTGCTCTGCTTGGGTTTTCAGAGCAGCTCCAGTTCACATCCTGGCCACGTGTGGTATTAAAGTGTGATTTCAGGTTTTTCTTTCAAACACAGAAGCAGTGACCAGTTCCAGCTCAGCATGGAATTGCTGGAGTGTGGCCAGAGTAGGGCAACAAAGCTGGGGAAGGGTCTAGAGCACAAGTGTTGTGAGGAGCAGCTGAGGAAGCTGGGGTTGGTTAGTCTGGAGAAGAGGAGGCTCAGGGGAGACCTTCTGGCTCTCTCAACTCCCTGAAAAGAAGTTGGAGCAAGGTGGGAGCTGGTCTCTTCTGCCAGGTGACTAGCAATAGGACAAGAGGAAGTGGCCTCACATTGTGCCAAAGGAGGTTCAGGTTGGACATTAGGAACAACATCTTCCTTGAAAGAGTGGTTAGGCATCAGAACAAGCTGCCCAGGGCAGTGGTGGAGTCACCATCCCTGCAAGTGTTCAGGAAACATGTATATGTGACACTTCACCACATGGTTTAGTGACATGGGGATCTTCCATCAATGATTGGACTTGATGATCTTAGAGGTCTTTTCCAACCTTAATGATTGTCTGATGCCCAGGGACAGGATTAGATGCAATGGGCACAAATAGCAGCCAGCAAGTTCCAGCTCAACAGGAGGAGGAACTTCTTTGCTTGGAGGGTGGTGGAGCAGTGGCCCAGGCTGCCCAGGGAGCTGCTGGAGTCTCCATGTCTGGAGAGATTCCAAAGGCAACTGGACACATCCTGTGCAAGCTGCTCTAGGTTCTCCTGCTCTGGCAGGGGGGTTGGGCTAGATGATCTCCAGAGGTTCCTTCCAGCCCCTAACACTCTGGGATTGTGTGATGGGATACCTGGGAAGGGGGATGGAGATGGGGATATGAGTCACCTCATCTTAGACTGGCTCTACAGGTGCAGCAGGGTACTAGGGGAAGTACCCAGAAAGGCAGACTTCCCAAACTCCCTGCTTGGGGTTTCTGGAGCAAGAGTAATGCTTATTTAAATCCTGAGGTCTGGCATGAGGCAAAGTAAAGCAATGGAGAGTTTTGCCTTGTTGTGAGGCCAAGACAAGATGAGGAATATGTTAAGAATGGAAATTTGGTTTGTGTCCTCCCAGGTTTGTGACCATAATAATTTAGATTTGGATCTGAAGTTGTGATCCATGATCATCCAAATCCTCCTTTCACCCGTCTCTTGGGTGTAGGTAGCAGCAGGAGACTAGAGAGGAACTGTAAGGGAACAGAACCAAAACAGCTTGGAACTCCAGGTAATAAAACCAGATTGAAATGATGAACAAAACAACAGTGCAAGTATATAAGGGAGAAAGATAAGCATGTAAAGCAAGGAGGACCCTGTGAGATAGAGTCACAACTGCACCCAATGCCAGAGATGGAGATACAGGTCCTCGGTGAAAAAGGAAGAGCCAGAAGGGAACTGGGACCACAGCACAACAGCCTACTCATCAGGTGGAAGGGGAGCTGCTAGTGGTCAATCAGATCAGAACTAGGGTTGGAGAAGTGCCCTGCAGATGAATGTGTCCTGCAGGTGTGCACTGGTTGGGTTTGCCCCAGCAGAGGCTGTGGGGATGAGCCCCGGTGCGGTACGTGTGCTGCTCGTGGCAGTGATGAGCCTGCCCGTGGGTGGAGCCGTGGGAAGGGATGATGGAGGAGCTTTTGCTTAAAGAAGGAAAAATTAAACCCAGCCTTTTATTTTTTTTTCCCTGTTTTCTTTTTTTTAGTTGGTTAGCTCCTCACTTATAAGCTACATTCTGTGGGGTTTTCATTGAAACATTTTAGGAGTGCGTTACATGTGAAAAAGGGACTCGATGCACAAAGTAATAACTGGCATTAAAAGCAATATAGTAATTATAAGCAGAAATGCAAATACAATCCATTAGAAAACCTGCTCAAGAGCTTTTAAAGGCTGTTTTTCCCCTTATCTAGTAATAACATTGAGTTACTTATGATTCTTCATATCCCCAAAATTTTAGAGGGATGAATATTTTTCTAGAGCTATTTCTGAGTTCAAGGAAAGAGATCTTGAACTGATTCAACTCATGCTCTGAAACAAATTGAGTCACTCTACCCAAGACCTGACCTGATGACTTTAATTTACAGTTTTTGGTGACTCCTTCAACTGGTTAGTAATTTAAAACAGAACTATAGACTTTTAAATGTGCATTTCTTATTTGCAATGAAGGAGGAAATTGTACTCCTAAGGAGCTTTTGCAGGGCCACACAGGACTGGTGGGGCTGGTGCTGTGCTGTGCTGGTGGGAGGCAATGCCACCCATTTCTAGCTCAGGCCCTGGCTGAAGCAGATCCTTGTCTGCTGTTGTTTCTGAGAGCTTTCTGCTGTGCTCTGCCAGGATGATGAAAACCCACGTGCACCACTGGAGCTCCCTGGGGAGTTTGAATCTCGCTGGAAATCATAGAATCCTAGACTGGTTTGGGTTGGAAGGGACCTCTGGAGCTCATCTAGTCCAACCCCCCTGCAGTGGCCAGGGACATCCCCAACTAGAGCAGCTTGCCCAGAGCCCTGGCAAGCCTCACCTGCAATGCCTCCAGGGATGGCAACTCAACCACCTCCCTGGGCAACCTGGGCCAGTGTTCCACCACCCTCGTGGGGAGCAACTTCTTTCTAATGTCCAGTTTATATCTACTCTTCTCCAATTTAAAACCATTGTCCTTTCACTGCAGGCCTTTGCAAACAGGCCCTCTGCAGCCTTCTTGGAAGTTCCCTTTAGGTCCTGGAAGGTCACTAGTAGTTCCCCTGAAGCCTTCTCTTCTCCAGGCTGAATTCTGAAATCTGCAGCACGACACAAAAAAGGTTTTTTGCAGCTGTCTGTGAAATGGATGCCAGCTGAAAGATGGACAGTCTGCAGGCAAACCAGCCACTTCTGCAGCACTCAGTGTGCTTAATGGTTCTCAGCAGAGTGGAGAAGAAATTAAAGCACAAAGTGAGAAGTGCTGCACTCCTATGGAGATAAAAGAGAAGGAAGATGTTTTTACATGAAGAGTGGGATGAGGATTCAAACACAGAAGGGCTTGGGACTGTGTTAGGGCTGATCAACCTGCTTGTTGTTTGAGGGCTTAAGGACCCCCAGAAAAGCTCAAACCATGATTACCAGCTCAAAAACATGTGGAAGGAGGAGGCACTGAGGTCCTTGGAATGTGTTTGGATAGAAAATAACTCAGTAGGTGTGAATATTTCAGTACTGTTGAGATGAAATGCATTAGCAGTTGTTTTGGCAGGTGCTTCTCAAAAGGAACCACCAACCTGTGCAGATTAATCACCTCCTTTTGTGGCAGTGCCTTGGTGAGGAGCTGTTTGGTTGTGCTCAGCAGCCAAGGTGGTTTGTAGAGGAGGTCTATTGCTTTTTCCAGCTGTATAGAGTATAATGAAATGTAGGTGTCACTTTGACATGCCAGTAGCATTAAAAAAATCCCTCCTGGAGTCTCAAAACAACTTTGGAAGAAGGCAGAACTGTAGGATTGAAGTTAAACAAACAAGTAGACAGACCAGGAGTGACAATTCTCATTTCCCCTGAGCTTTCTGCAGCTATCAGTGGGTTAAGCAGATCTATCAGTGTGACATGAGGGAGGGAGGAAGGAAATGCTTAGCACTCAATGTGATGTTTTACCAAGGAGAAAAATCTTTTATGCAGGAAATATTGATGGCAAAGTGTTCTCCTGTATAGAGAGATGATCCAACAGGCCACCCCACTGAAACCATCTCTGACTTTGTACTGGGACTTGGGCACTGCAGGAGCCTTGTGCTGGTTCTGTGCTCAGATAAACATCATCCTTGCTCAAAACAAAAGCCATCTTTCAATTAAATGGGCACATGGCTTTATTTGTAGCTGTTCAGACAGATAGAATCACCTCTGAATAAAAACTTCTTCCATCTAGTAAGCTAAATATGCACTATTAATGGCTGGATGTAAAATGTCTGTAAAAACACAAAATACTTTATAGCTGTCTTATAAAAAACTCATTAAGCAATGAGGACTTTGTCATAACAGAAGAAATATGTTCCTTCTGTTGCTACAAGCTCAATAATTGTGCTTAATCACCCATTGTTTGGTGATTGAAAATGTAGAAGGCTGTTCTGATTTAGATTTTTAAGAGTTCTCAAAGTTTATGTGCTTTAGAAAGGCATCCCTGGAAGGCAGATGTGATACTCTGAAACACACACTACAGCACCAAGGCAGAAGTGGCAGAGCTGCTCACCCAGCCCCATGCTGCCTAAAGGCCTCACTGCTGACCTCAGGGACAAGTTAACTCTCATTTAACAGGGCTGACTTCCCTGGAGTTGGTTTGAACTTCAGCCCTTTATTATCTGACTCTTGTTTATGTGCACTTATACATACTTTAGAATTTTCAAATTAATATTTCAGTGTGAATATTTAAAGCATTTTAATTCTGACTATCTCTTTCAGTGGTTCCTGTAATTACAAGGTATGTCATTCATTTCAGATTTAAATATGCTGCCTTCCCACACAAACCCAGCATTATGTCTTTTTTATTTTCCTCTCTATTACTGTTAGCATATTTCAAAGGTGAGTCTTCTTAATTTTTTTTTTGTGTTAAGAGATCAGATCCTCCTCTTCTGAAGAGTCTTGCCCTGGTGTTTCTTGCTGTACTTCCAAAGATGGTACTAGATTGTTAGAAGATTTTCCTCCTGTTGAGCTGGAACCTGCTGGCTTCCAGTGTGTGCCCATTGCCCCTTGGCCTGGCCCTGGGCACCACTGAGCAGAGTGTGGCCCCAGCCTCTTGCCCCCTGCACCCTTGAGCTCTTGCTCAGCATGGAGCAGCTCCCCTCTGGCTCTGCTCTGCTCCAGGCTCAGCAGCCCCAGGGCTCTCAGCCTTTCCTCCTGCCACACATGCTCCAGTGCCCTCAGCATCTTCCTAGCCTCTGCTGGACTCTCTGCAGTAGTTCCTTGTCTCTCTTGACCTGGGGAGCCCAGAACTGGAGCCAGGGCTCCAGATGTAACCTCATTAGGGCAGAGTAGAGGGGGAGGAGGATCTCCCTGGAGCTGCTGCTCACACTTTTCTTAATGCACCCCAGGATCCCACTGGGCTTTTTGACCACAAGGGCACATTGCTGGTTCATGGTGAGCTTGTTGTCCCCCAGCACTCCCAGGTGCTTTACTGTGGAGTTGCTTTCCAGCAGGTCAACCTCTGCCCTGCTCCAGGGGTTTTTCCTCCCCAGGTGCAGAACTCTACACTTGCCCTTGTTGAACTTTTTGAGGTTTCCTTCAGCCAGCTCTCAGGCTGTCCAAGTCTTCCTGAAAGGCAGCACAGCCTGACAGGTGCCAGCCACTCCTCCCAGTTCTGTATCCTATCAGCTCTATCAGTACTTATTTGCTTTAACTCAATGAAACAACTAGCTGGTGAGATGTAAACTCACACCAGGCTGGAGCTGACCTTTTGTAGCTTCATTAGGGTTTTCAAAACACTCTCTACCAGCATAATTCTTCCTGTTACCAGAAGATTATTTATTGTTTACTCTGCAGTGGCCTGCTGCTGTTCTGCTTTGCTGGGGAGCAGCCCTTCTTTAAAAGTCTGACCTCATTCTATTAGATATTTCCTCCTCTGAGTGCTCCCATTCCTCTCTGAAGTCAACACACAATTCCTAAAAAACCCTCCCACTCAAGGCAGTGAGGCTCTGCCTCTCAGATGGTGGGAACTGTATTTTTTTCCTTATCATTAAGAAGTCTGTTAGCCTGTCATTTTTTGGACTGCTTTCATCTGTTCTGCCAGGGCTAGTGATCGATGCCTGTGACAGCTCTTCATTACCAGGAGAGGCAGCTCTTTCAGGGTCAAAGTCAACTTGCTGAAAACTCTTCATAATCACAAGTCCTTACTGATTTACAACAAATGAGACAATATTACAAAGAACTTGGAACAGTCACAAGTAATGTCCTCTCTTAGCTTGGCATTCAGCTGCCTCATGGCCACTGCCTTTTATTAAAGCAGTAGAAGAAACAAGATAATGAAATGAACTGTGAAGCATTTTGTGGCATTTCCCTGTATGAAAGATGCTGTTTAAAGATAAATTGCCATTGTAACTGCTGCTTCAGATAGGTCCTGGGAAAGCACAACATGACTAGGATAAATAGTTTTGTCTTTGCTGTGTTATCAGAGAGCCTTGACAGGACCGAGCAGTTAACTCTTGCCAAGCAGCACTTCAATAACTCGAGAGGGTCAGGGTTATGGTACCTAAAGATTCTGTCTTTAATACTCATGTGTAATGCCAGCTGGGAGTAATGTGAGTTAGACACTTCAAAGACAGGCTTGCAGCTTTCTTTAGTCTTTTAAACAAACCAGTATGTGATTGTAGAGGCTGCTCAGCCTTTAGGGAAGTGATTGTTCCCCTGCACCAGGCACTGGGGAGGTCACACCTTGAATCCTGGGTTCAGTTTTGGGCCCCTCACTCTAAGAAGGACATGGAGGTGCTGGAGTGTGTCCAAAAAGGTTGTCATGCCCTGGCAGAGACTGCCCAGGGCACTGGTGTAATCATCATCCCCACAAGTGTTCAAAAAGCCTGTAGATGTGGCACTTAGGGACATGGTTTAGAGGTGATTTGGCAGTATTAGGTTAACAGTTGGACTTGATTATCTGGGAGGTCTTTTCCAACCTTAAGGATTCTATGATTCCATGACATCCAGCCTAAGTAAGTTCTAGTCTCTTACCTGCTCATATGCATAGAATACTGTTATTTGTCTAATTGTTTCTATTCTGGTATGTTTGGTATGTAAAAATGCAGTAAAGCCATTATGCAGGAAAAGAAAAGGAAAGTAGTTGAGATGATTATTCTGTTATCAGTCATGACTAAGATGAAGAGAGATACACTAGCAAGACATTGTTCCTAAAATAGATATCCTGCAAACAAGAAATGTCAGTCAAATGAGGTTTAAATTAAACTCCTGATAGCAGAATGATCATGCTGCCATTGAAATTGTTATTAATGTTGTCACCTTTTTTAATGGAAAAAGAAGTTGGGCTTCAGATCCTGCTTCTGAAAGGTATTTCAGAACATGCTCAGCTTTTGCCATGTGCTTACATCCTGCTGAACCCAAAGTCCCAGTGCTCCAGAATGCACTCTTGGCTGAATGGAGGCTTGGAGGAAGACTCTTTGCACAGGACAGTATGGAAAGGAGTGGAAGTGAGAAATGGGCACTTGCAGGAGGTATTGAATAGCCACAAACAAGTGACCTCACTAGCAGGAGAACTGATGAAGTGAAGAAATGTGATGTGTGTTCCAAATAAAGAACTGATGAGTCAAGTTGTGCCCCAGCTGGAACAGAAACAAAGTCAAGACGGCTGGAAAATAACCTTGATGAGAGCAGAGAAGAAATAGCAATCAATTCATGGTGACCCCAGAAGCTAGGAGAATAGCAGTGGGTTGGGAACAGGCACTGATTTTTCTCTTCCTCCAGGAGGGGATTCTTAAAGCTCTACTGCCACAGCAATTATCTGAAGACCTAAACTAATATTCCTGAAGTGGTATTCAGCAACTTACTCTCTGCTGCCAGTAATGTATCTATTACTCATGCAGTCAAGTCCTTTTGTTCCTCAATAAGGAGAAAACAACTTCTAAATATATTATTTGAAATCAGTGTCTTTATGCTGCAAGACACAAACAGCTACCACTGAATTATCTCTGACAGATACTAAGTCCCTGTTTAATCTTCTAGGTTGAGACATTTTTCTAAGCATGGCTCAGTAGGAAGTTAATTATAATCTTCCCAAATGGGAAGAATTTTCACCTGAGATGATGAGGATACTGGTTTGAGGCATGGTATGTGGGCTCCTAGCTAAAGTTAGGAACAGGCAACATCTTTGGCTCTGTTTCATTTCAGAAGTAACACCCTCTGCTGTCACAAAAACTTCCATGAAGACTGAGATCATGATCATTTTGGATGCAATTGATTGCTTAGGTGTTTATCATTGTTGATACATTTGCATGTTGGAACATCATGATGGTTTATTCTCTGCTCTGATGCAAAATTCACTTTGAATTCAAGTTGAATTCTTTGAGCTTGGTTTCAGCTTCAAGGATTAAACAGGTCTGAAGAAATATAATGAAGCAAGTTTTGGAAAAGAACACAGAAGTATGTGAGATTCAGTTCAAAAAAAATAAAAAGGCCCTATTGCTTGTGGCAGATTTGCCATCTGTTGGTGTATGCACACTGCTGCAGTGACTTATTTCAGTATTTAATTCTTTTTTCTGACCTGCATTTGGCTCAGCTAAGCTTAGCAGTTTATATGAAAAGCACAGTTGCTCAAGTTTTCTTTGGTAGCCTGTGGAAAGAGCTGAATTACCAAAGAAATCCTTGTTGCTGACTACTTGGAATGAGGTTTGCTAAAGCTTGGCCTTTGGCTTTTTCACTGTAAGTCATTACACAGAGGCTGGGGTATTTCTGTGGTTCTCTGCTGGGCTTTTCTAAGCACAGACTCCCAAACTATGCAGAGCCTGAGTATCCATCCCTGCAGTGCTGCTCATGGATGTAGAACAAAGTCCCTCCTCACTCAGTGGATCCAGTCCTCGTGGTAGGTCTGTCATTTACTGTGAGTCACTTGTCATTTCCCAAAGGCTTTTGATAGCTAAGGACTGCTCATTACTTTCCTTTCTCTTCGTAATTTGTGCATGTTATTAGTAGCTGTTTTATATTTACTTCCAAATCACTAGTGAAAACAGGCACAGAGATTCTGGAATTTCCCTACCCTTCCTTTACAAGTGACTGAAGATCAGGAATCTTCAGCCTGGGAAACAGAGCAGAGCATGGGAGGATGATGGTGGGGGGATATATACCATGAATAAAATCACAAATGATGTGGAGAGGGTGATTAATCACTCTTTCTTTACAATATAAGGGTAAGGAAGATTAGATGAAATTTAGCAGTAGGCTCAGAGCAAGATTCTTTTGTAATAAGGTCTAGTTGTGGAACTTGTTGTGAGATGTTGTGGTTGCTGAAAAGTTAAACCATTCTGTGTGAGATACCACCTTTGGCTCATGAATTGGTGGAGGCTGAAAACAAATTCTGGAGATGTTCTCTTAGCTCCTGCTTACCCTGTTTGTATTTTCTGTCTGGCATCTGCTTTCTTGGCCAGAGTTGGAGATCAGATACTGGATCTATAATTTAAGTGTACATAGCTTTTTGTCTGATGATGATACATAACTTCTGAGATGTGTCAATTGGCTGGTTTGCTGCATTCACTCAATTTGGGGGGGAAAATATATTGTAGGACGTTTGAATTCAAAATGCATTCTGAGATGAGGAAGAACTAAAATGTTTTAAGTGAAGAAAAGCATCAAAAAATCTAGTAGGATCTTCACTCACTGTGCCTAGCTGCAGTTTTCATCCTCTGCTGTCAAAGCAATGTGATCAGCAGAGATAAATTGATTGTATTTTCCATATGGCTGAAATATTTCTTTAGCTCATTTTTGGGCAAATGTGGCAAAATCTGTTGCTAAGTTTGTCCTGTGGTTCTAAAATAGCCTGAAAAAGAGTGTTCACTTTGAGGGTGGGAATGAAATAGTGATTATCAAGGATCTTTCTTAAGGTGTTGATCTAGGAGCATCATCTCCAACTGGCTTCCTTTTTTATCCATAAGTGAGCTTTTAAAAACTTGCTACAAAAGTATGAAAGATGTAGATGGAAAAATATCATCATAAAGCTGAAGTATGGAGCCACAAGGGCCTCTTCACACACTCAGCATCACCATGAGTGAGTGTAAAAGTGATTCTTGTTGTTTCCTCACCAAAGTGACTTCTCCTGCCTCTGTAGAGTGGGGCAAAGTGCACAATAAACTCTCTAAACTCTGTCTAGAGGCTATCATACCACATTCCTGTAAATAAACACACATACATCAGCTTGGCTCTATTGGCATTTTTAAATATCAGTATATAAAGGATGAGATATGGACTCTCACATTTCTATTTCTTATTCAGGCTAACACAGTATTGACTAAAGATTGTGTCATGGTGCTCTTCCATACCTTAATCTGAATACAAATGATTGGCATTGTGATATTCATTTCTAAAATGGTGAAAATCTTGCTTTAATGTTTATCTTATTAGGACCAGAGCAATTTGCACTGTGTGCAGTTGGATCTGCACAGCTTCCTAGCAGCTGAACCTCTCTTACCTCCATGAGAGAGCACACTCTCCTGAGCACCTCTGCCTAAATCAATTCCTCCTCTGGCACAATTCTGGCACAGACACAAGCAGAGAACTCCCCATGTTTGATGCATCAGGACAGTTATTTTCCGCTCTCCTCTGAGAACAAGTCAGGCTAACAGACACAGGCTTTGTACCCACGTAAATTCAGCCACACAATAGCAAAGAGTTGTACTGTTCTGACTGGGCAAGAGTTCTTCAATTGTTTTGTACAAAAGATTAAAGGTGAAATGATGATGAACTTGAATAAACTTGCCCTGAGAAATTAACTGTATCAGCCCCAAACCACCTTCACAATCGATACTAGAGGCCAGAGCCTCCCTTGAACGGAATCTACAAGAGCTATATCTGTATCTGTTCCCTTTCAGGGGCTTTACCATTGTAGAAAAAGCAGAATAAAACAGACAGTTGTGGTTTGGGCAGTTTCCTCACACTTTGCTTTTTATATAGTTTCCTTCCTGAGACCTCACTGAACTTGCTACCAGTCACATATTCCTATATTGACACTATTTTCTGCTCTGCTTTGCTGGGTGGAGCTGTGCTGTGCTGGCCATGGTTAGCCTGGTTTGGATTCCAGGATCACTCACTGGACTGATGATGTTATTCCTACTTTCCCTTTCTTGAAAAACATTCTGGATGAACAAACACAGAGTTTGCAGGATTCTTCTGAAATAATCTTGTTTAGGGACGAGGCTGAAAGAAAACTTGAGGGAATACAGTTCTGTAATATGCCTCTCGGAGAAGTGTCCTGCTAGGAATGATACACAGGAAATTTGCAGGGAATTTTTTTAGCCTCATAAGTAATCTGTTGTTCATATTTTCAAGTGTATGACTGATACTTTCAGGGAAACTGGATGAGTGACCTTAGTATGGATACTCTCAGCCCTGAGGTCCATAAAAGGGACAACTGAATGGTTGGAGTTCATGTTACAAGCTGAATTTTGGCTCCCATTTTTATTATTATTATATTATTCTTTCCTTATTAGAACATTCTCAGCAACTTGCCATGTCATAGAATTAATTGTGGGGTGAATAAATATTTAGAAACTTATTTTGAAACCTTCATTTAATCAAAGCACCTGACAGAGGACAAAAGTCTCATGTTGATCATACAACAACCTGCTGACAAACATAATGGGCAGAACCTGCTGAACAAATTAAAGTACTGGAATGTAAAAAATATTCAGCTGAAAACTGCTCACCAAATGAGATCTGATATCCTCATCTGAAAGCTGCACACCAAATGAGATCTGATATCCATACAGTCACAGACATGGGTTAGATTAGATGCTCAATAAAGAGGTATTAAAATAACCAAATAGAAGATATTTAAATATTCATTTGAAACCCAAGACATGAGGCCATGGTCCTCCTAATTAATGACTTGCTATTGTATTTGTGATGCTTTATTTCCCTATAAAAGACTATTTAGTGGGAGGGTCTTGCTAAGTTTTAAATTTCAGTGACATAGTGTTGCCTTTTATTGAATACTTTTTGCTTCTTTGGTTGTGAGACCTAGAGTTAGACTTGGTAATTTCAGAGGTCTTTTCCAACCTAGATGATTCTATGATTCTAAAAGAAATTCTGGATTAACTTTTCTTATTCAGTCATTTTTATATACATCATAATTTCCCTTTCACAGTCTTTGACATGAATAACAATCTTAACTTTGATTATTTCTTTTCTCTGAGCTTCTCAACTATTACAGTGTTAGGACTGTGAGCAGTTGTTTGAGGCAGTGGGAAAAGCCAGACTCAGGGAAATGTTCTTGCTGAGCACACAAGCACACTCAAAAACTCACTTCTCACATGATTTCCTTTATATTTAAATGAAGATTTGCCTTATGGCACTGCTCCAGTATATACATATTTAATCTCACCAAAAAGATTTGACCTCTTGCAGATGCACACCACTTGTCTGAATAGAGGCACTGGGGTCAGCAGCTGTGTGTGAACCAAAGGCCCATGAAGCTGGAGCTTGTCCCTTCATCTCCTGTCACATAATTGATCTAAAAGCTCCACGTTCACACAATCCTACTACAACAAAAACAATGTTTACAAGTGACCTAGCCTAACCATTTCTAGAATTAAAATGTAAATTATCTTTCGATATTAAGTACTGGTAGCTTTAGACCTGCATTTTCTTGCATACTTTGTATTTTCTGAAGGATGAACATCACTGGTACACGCTCCCCATTTCAGACCTAAACATTTGTTTTCCATGGTTGAGCTACAGACCTTTAAAAATAGGTTTGCAATGGTGATACTGACGTGCCAGCTGGCTGCTGCTGCAATGACACATTCACAATAGGCAACTCTCTTCAGCAGGCTCAGCGACAGGGAACTAACTGGTAATGGTTAGCTGTGTGAAACAGGTTGCTCTGATTTAGTCAAGGACCACAACATCATATATGACATATTTTTTATGATGACTGACTTGTGAGTAAAAAACAAACAAACCCAAATCAGCACAGGAAAGGATTCTGCACTATGGGGTGTACCAGCTTGTTCCCTCGGTCCTGCTACTTTCACCAAGATTACGTGGCAATTAAGAACGGTCTGAGACTCCTCTTGCTAGCTTTATCTGAAGGGCAGAGCTTACTACTAAGTCATGCAGAGTGTTTAAATAAAAACTCTGTGTCACTGAGGCAGTTTTCTACCCTTAAAAATATGGATGCACGATAGCATCATCTTGTGTTTTTCTGCTCTGAAAATCAAACAGCAATGGAGAAATGTTTGTTTTTCCACCCATGGACTTTTTTTCTACCCCCTCAGGTTTGGGGATTCTGTAGCATTTCTCTCTGAACACATGCTTGGAAACAAAGGAGTCCATCCATCCCCTTGGTGCTTGTAACCACGGTGAAGGAGGCTGCTCTGCTTCCTCCCAGACCTGCACACAGCTTCTCCACGCTCTTCATCCCATCAAGGACCCAGGAGGAAGCAGGCTGTGCTTTTCCACTTTCTAGCTGCTTGTGCTTTGTATCCAGCACCCTCTGAATTTGAGAAACCTTAACTTTTTGGCTTTCCCCCCCTCTGTCACCTCATCGGGAAGGAGAACCTCCCCTCCTCAGGAGGTCGTCCCCTCCACAGGAGCAACCTACTCCCGGGCGGGCCTGGCGGCGCCCATGAGGGGAATTCAAGGCGGCTAAGGTAAGGAGCGGGTCTTTCAGGGTGGGCTGAGGGGACAGCGGTCTCTTCAGGGGTCACTTCACCGACTTCACACAAGCGCTTTTTTACCCTTTTGTTTTGTGTTTTAAACGCTCCCGTGCCGCTCTCCCAGACCCTCCCTCAGCTTCCCCTTAGCCTCAGGCGGAACGTCCAGGTGCCGCCGCCCGCCCGCCTCTCCAGCTACTGAACCGCGGTCCCTCAGGTGGCGGCGGCGCCGCCCTCACCGGACCCCTGCCGGTGCCCGCCGCCCCCTGCCCACCGCTCCTGTTCCCCTCAGCGAGGTGCCGCTCGGACCGATGGAGCGCTCACGGCGGCTCGCGTCACCGCTCCCCTCCTTCCCCTCCCCATGCAGGGGATTCTCCGGCCCGCCCTGACGTCATCCCCATGCCGCGCANCCCGCCCCTCCCCGGCGGCGCGGGTCTCCCCTTCTCCGCCTCGCTGCCCCCGGTCTGTCCGCCGCCCTCCCCCGCCGGATCTTGGCGCTCTCCGCGCCGCCGCTTCCCTGCTTCCCTCGGGATCCCTCCCCCTCGCTCCCGGCGCTGCCTCCCGGTTCTCGGCCCGGGCACCTGACCTCACGCCTCGTCCGCCGGAGCAGCTGCGCTGGGACCGGCTTTCTTGGGAGCTCTCCGCGGCTCCGGCCTGTCCCGGCAAGGCGGCGACCGGCGGGCCTGTCTCCGTCCCTGTCCCCGCGGGCCCGTCCCTGTGGGCCTCCCTCGGCGGCCGCGGCCCGGGCCGCTGCCTCC
>VWZO01002975.1:0-54243 GCA_013396975.1 Bucco capensis | reverse complement strand
CCTGTGGGCCTCCCTCGGCGGCCGCGGCCAGTGCCGCTGCCTCAGAGCCGGCGGGGCACCGGGCTGAGAAGGCGATGGCAACCCGTGGTCTTCTCCTCGGTGCGGGCTGCGAGGCAGCGGTAACACGTGTGGAGTTAGGGGAGAGCCAACTTGGCGTGAAGAATAAACCGTGTTCACAAGTACTGAAGGCCGGTGTGCTTTGTGGCGCCTTCTTCACCGTATTCATGTCACCGTTGCCGGTTCCCGGTTAACATAGGGCTCCGGAGGTTTGATTTTGTTTTGTTTTGTATGGTCAGTTTTATGGCCACAGCTCCTGTGGAAAGTTACTTTAACTTCCGAAAATTTGATCGTGCAAAGCTGGCTGCACGTCCAGGTAGGTTGTCACTAGGAGAGGTCCCTTTGCTGTTCCTTTGAGTAACTATGCAATAATTATACACACAAGTGACCGAAAGAACCAGGAGCATGTGACAGAGGTTTGGATACTTAAACATTGTAAGGAACGAACGACTTCAGAAGTGCTATTGCTTAGCACTCTGCATCTGTAAGCAAGTACCAAATGCTGTTTAAAATAAATGGTAAAACTGGTTGTGCTGTAATAATGCAAATGTGTCAGCACAGGGTGACACTCAAGTATGAAAACTTTTGCACTTCTAAATCAGAAGCATAGAATTGCCTATCAAATATTGTCAAGTATGACAAATAAAAGATTACACCTAGGTGTATTTAGACACACAAAAGATGTTATCTAAATAAAGCTTCTTAAAACTGGTCAGACTTGCTCTCTGTGATGCAGTAAGCTTTTCTTATCACAGTAAGCTTTTTTAGAGAGTAAAAAGCTCTATTACAAATTCATCTCTTAAGTAGACAGAGCACAAAAGAGGTGTTGGTTAAAGTTTTGGGGAAGAGTGAAAGGATGTCCTTGAAAGGATCTTGGTGAAATTTTTTTATCTGATCACAAATTGTACGTCTAAAGGAAGAAAAACAGTAGGAATGAGGCTTTATATTCCTTACTTTTTATATTTTGTGGAGCTATGTCAACAGACTGACACTTACTGTAATTACTGGACATGCATTTCTGCACCATGGCAGCTACACTTCAAAAGATTCTAATGATTTGGTAAAAGTTGATGCAGTCCCTGTGTCTTAATATTAGAGAAATCCTAATTATGTTAGTGAAGCTACAGCTAAGGATTAAAAAGTCAGCAGAAAGCTTATTTGTTAATCTTAGGGTTTGTAAAAATAGTATGTTGTTGTTAAGGTATGAAGCTTCTTGAAGGTCTGAGAACTTTCTTAGCCCTATTGATCTGGTTTTTTTTTAAGAATATGGTGATCCATCACTGTTGAAGTGATCAAACTCTAGAGTATTGCAGCTGGAATGTGTACATTTGTGGTTCTTGTGCATCTCTGTTTTTTGCCTGGGCAAATGCCCTTCCACTGAGGTGCTCCTGAGTGTTGTGTTCAGTGCTGCTTTGATGTACAGCTTTTGCCATAAATACTGTATTGGCAGTTAGGGAAAGTGGCTGGAGAAGCAGCACAGCAGAGCTCAGGCAGGTGGTTCTGCTGATGGTGGTGACAGTTATCTTCAATGCTTGTCTGGGCTAGGGCAAATAGAGAGACATCAACTTGGCAGTGCAGGAGCCTGGTTCTGGAGTCATGCTCATCTAGCTAGCAGAGCAGAGGATGGTGGCTGTCCAACTGAAACAGCTCTGTGTAACATCTGAGGGCAATTGTTTGCAATAGTTGCTCTTTAAATTGTGTTTTCCTCAAGCCCATACATGAGCTACTTACTTAACAGGGTCTGTGTAAAACTCTTTCAGTTGTGCTGTGATTAAAATGAGACATCATCTTTGTTTAGTCCCTGTTAGGTTTGGCTGGCAATTCATTTACACCTAAACCAGTTCCTCCAAGTTGTATCTGAAGTTCCCAAATTACATTAACAAATACTTGCTGTTGTCATAATGCTTTATATTAAGGGCATCTCAGGGATGTGTAGTATGTTTTGCTTGTTGTAATTCTACTTTCACGTGGTTTGGGAATTTAACAAAGATTTGTTTCTTCTCTGAGGAATCTGCTTGTTGACTAAATGTAGGATTACGTTATTAGAATGTGTTTCCCATGAAATAACACTTGTGTTGACTTGAAGTCAAAACAGTTTGCAAGGGAAGGATGCAGTCCTGTAGGTAAGAAACAAATTTTCATGCTTCAAGCAGCATGAACTTTTGGAAGAAGTTCAGGATTGAATTGTTTTGCCCTCTTTCACATTGGTGAGCCTTGAAGTGCTAAGGATTACATTTTTGGACCCTAGACTGTGCTGTTCTTGTCCTCATCTTCCTGTGACATTGCCACATGTGAAGCAGTTTTGTGACTGTGGGAGTTCCTTAAGCCTAGGTAGTGTCGTGCAGTGTAAGCTTCAAATATTAAGTGAACTTCTCTCCTCCTAAATATAGGATTAGTAAGTATTTTCATGGTAATAAAAATAGGTATGAGGGTGTTAATTATAATTAGCTGTTGTAGATTATTAAGCTATGATTGCAGTCTACAAAGATACAGTAAATGTTAAGATTAACTGAGCTGAATGAAGTGTGAAAATGCTTGGAACTGGGCAGAATACAGTAATTTGGGGATTTTCTGCCTGTTTAATAGAAGTCGTCTTGCACTTAACAGAAGTGTAATTGACTTAAGTGCATGCTGTTTGCAATGCATGAGTATTGTGGATTGCATAAATGCAACCTCAAACTCAAATATTTATTCTTGAAATTAATGCCTCAGAAACCAGTTGCTTAATTGTCTGACAGTGATAAGGAAGACAAGGGTGAAACAACAAAGTGACTGGAAACTAAAGTGTCTTGCTAGAGAACTCCAAAAGGCATGTTCCTGAGTTGAGCTTTGCTGCTGTTGTACATAATCTGTTGCCCATGCCAACTTAAATAAATACATCTTTGATTTCAGCCACTGTTTTCAATCCATCCTCTTAAGCATGTTCTGAGCCTGGCCTGTCAAAGGCCACTGAATTTTGTCAGTGTTAGGAGTTGCATAACTCCTTTGTGAGTAATTACTGGCAGTGACGTGGATGACTCAGCTACCTAGTTTTGTGCATCTCTGAAAATCTCCACAGTTAGGTAGTGCAGTGGTAAGAAAAGAAAGTAATAGTGTTGCCTATAACTGGAATTAAGTGCCCTCAGCCATTGCAAGAATGTGCAGTTTTTATAAAGACTCAAGAGAACAAGGTGCCTTAAAAAAGTTACCAAAAGAAAGTAAGCACATTAATACTCTTAAATGGAAAACAATGACTGTCTTTATGCATTGAAAAGTGCTACAATATAATAATAACTCTGTCCTTTTTGAAGATCTTTTTGGAAATCCACTGTGGTATTCTGAGTCTCTAAAAGGAGCAGAGGCTGTGTTAGAGGTACATCACCTCTGGTCCCAAAGGATAGCTTTGGAGAGACTTCAGTCATTCTAACCCAGAAGAATATATGGAATTTTAGTATTCAAATGGCTTTACTTCTTTAATATATTAAGAATGAGATTTGAAGGGTATTGTTTTCATCAATTTAAATCTTGCCCTTTTCCAGTATTCTTTAATGTGCCATTAAATACAATTTCCAGAGTGACTGCTTTATACCCTTTGATTAGGGAGTTACAGGCTTCTCCTACACTGGCAGCAGTAAAAAGATCTCAAGTCCTTTACTAGTTCAGTGATCCATGTGCTTGTGGTTAGGTTTGTGTCTTGTCACAAGCTTATAACTTAGTCTGAGACACACATAATTCTCCTCTGATCTCTGATAGTAGGAAGGATCAAAATGTTCTCCTAAAATCAGTAATTATATGTTGCTGAAGGTTCGTTATCTTGTCAGAATGGATAATTTACCACAGGAAAAAAAGTGATAAATTTCCTAAGTAATTGATTATGGATTTAAGTTTGATGTTTTGGGGGGTGTGTGTGTTTTGTTTTGTTTTTAAGGTAGATGGCTTTATCTTCCTCTTTTACTTGGTGTGTTTAAAGAGTGTAAGTTGCTTGGCCTCTTCCTTTTGTGGGAGGAGTTGAGGGACTGAGGCTAGCACAGGGTTTGTGCAGGTGGGGTGAGCAGATGAGAAGAAAATGCAGCATAGACCTGCAGAGTGTCATATGGGCACTGCCATCACCAGGACATCCTTCCTCTGGTCACATCAGGGTTGGGTGGGACTTGGCTTTACTTGGTATAACTTTGTGTTGAGTAACCCTGATAACACTGCCTTATCTTCCACTTCAGGGGCTTGGCTGAATGATGTACTGGGGAAATGATTCCTTCCCAAAAGTGTGTGAGCCTAGGCAGCAAAGAGCATTGAATGCAGCCTGGGCACCTGCATGCAATAACAATACATATTGTTTAAAAGAAAAGTAACTGTTGAATGGAGAAATATTGTGGATATTTTATAGGAGGAACAGGTGCCTTTAAGCTTCAGTTTTGTAGAAACTTTTGGACATGTTTAAAATGTGTCACCTGTTTACCTGTGCACAGAACCCTCACATTTCTCAAACCTATCTCAGGAAACAAGGTTCAGAAGGCCAATGTGTTGCTAATTAAATTAATGATGCAGACTCCTCTGCAGATGTAATTGAGAATAAATGAGGACCAAATGTGGTTGTCTTGACAGGATTTTTATTTTTCAGAATAATTGGGGTCTCTAATGTAAGTGTCTACACTAACATTTTGAAGTGTTTGGAGTAATAGTTCTGTATGTGGGGAAGCAAACTGGTTAGTCCTGTGTTCTTGTGTGGAAGAACTGAGAGGTGTAGGTCTGGTGACTGTGGCTGCAGTAACTTAGCAAATTAAGTGCAGTGAAGGAGGAACTGTGGAAGACGCAGAAGCTTTTGTTGATCCTTATGTAGAATTTTACCTGTTTGAAACCAGACTAGGTTGTATGTGAGTGGTGGTGCTTCCTAAGCCTAATAATATTATGATAATAAAATTACCAGTTCTGTTTTCTCTGTAAAACTCAATTCTGTTTCAATGCCTAAGTGAAGGCATGTAAAAACAGGGCAGAAGGAACCAGCTTTACATCTTGTACTGTTTTTTTCCTTGTAGTTAGGCTTTTTTTGCAGACCATTTGTCTAGCTTCTTTTGGCCAAAACCTATAGACCCACCAAACCATAATACAAGGTGAGGAGTAAGAGATGGCTCAGATCTTGGGTAATAGTGATATTCCTCTGTTCTGCTGTAATTATCAGAGAAAAAATGAGTGCAATAGTAGTTAAGCTTTTTACCAGCCCACAAAAGCCCTTTGGATGTTCTCCCAAGGTAATAGCAAGTCATGGGATCCATCACAGCTATTTAAATCAGAAGGCAGATTGCACTGTGTTACCTCACAGGCAGTTTGGCACTGGAGGATTGGGTCTCTCTGGAAAAGTAAGTTTCTTAACCTGCCAGGGCATCTGACTTTAGTTTTGTTCTCATCTTTTCAAAAGTTGTATTTGGAAAATATTGACAGTATTTGCCTAAAAGTCTGAGTTTAGTTTGTGTTTTCATGAAAGTTAAAGTGTTCAGTCAGATGTAGGACTTCAGCTGTACTGAACAGCAAAAAGATTCAAGGGTGAAAATCTCCTTCAGAACACTTCCTTTCACCTGTTGTGTTGATAGAGATACATGTTTTCTAATTCTCAAGAATAAATTTGTGTGTTCATAGATATATAGTAAGTAATGACTTAGAGGTTAAAATAGTTCTGTTCTGTATATGCTTGTGCATAAATACTTGTGATTAAATCACTAGAAAGGGTCCCACTGGCTTTGGAAGCGGAGTTTTGTCTTTGGTTTCCACAGAGGTGGGAATTATTTGTAACTTTTTTTTTAGCCTAATATGGAGGACAGAGGAAACTTGTAGTTACTGAAACTGGGCTGATGTAAGTAACTGTATAGAACAGTAATGATTTGATTTTTGTAACTGAATTTTTGAACTGAATAACTAACAAACTACTACTAGACTTTGGCTTGCAGTCCAACAGGTTTGTGGTTGCTTGTTCAGTTTTTTTAATGGACAGTGACCATGGTTCACAGAAAATAAGGCAGAAGTGTAGTTGTGTATCTCAGGTGATAAAAGTAGATCCATGCAGTTGAACATTCAGTTCTTTGGACTAAGAATTGGCAGGCATCCCGATCTTTGTAGTTAGAGAGACTGGACAGGAAAGAAAAAGCATGAGCAACAACAAAGAGGAAAAGTGTCCGGTAGGAAATCGTTAATTAAGATGACATTTGATTACCTGCCATTAAAATCCAATAAGTTCCTATATTTGATTTGCCAGAAAGCTGAAAGCGTGCCTATATGGCATGCTCAGGAGCTATGGAGATTGAATAAAATGCTGGTTTTTGATTCAAAACCCCATTCCAGCAGTGACAGCTTTCTCTGTCTGATTGCCTGGAGTTAAGCTACTGTTTCCAGGGGTAGTATTGGTACCAGGGTTTAAATTGAAGTAAAAAAACCAAAACAACCCCATTGACAATATTGATCTTATTTAGAAAAGAAGAGGTGAAAATGCACATTAAATTCACTTCAAATTAAACTGCATCAGTAAAGAGTTATATCGTGTTTCTGACCACCTGGAGTAGAAACCCATTTACTTACCAGGACCAAATAAGTTTTTTTGGACAACTTTGCTGGGCCTCACATTGTTTTACACTTGAATCTGATCTAGTGATACTACAAAGAGAAATCACATGGCACTGAATCATCTGAAATGAGGTTGGAGTTCATAGCTGATCCAAACTCTGATGTTACTTCTTGATGTATTCAATTAATTTGTACAATAACAAGTATAGTGGCTGTCCTGTGCCTCCCAGTATCTAACTGGAAAAGAATATTTATGCAGAAAATAAATAAGTTATGTAGCAAATTACTTAGTAGCATTGAACTCATAATTCAGAGTAAGGGGTTAGTGATTTTTGTCCTTGAGAAATTAGGGTGGCAATCCATGATATATATGCATGATGAGCATGTATTAAATATGCAAGCACTGGGTTAAACTGATGGTTTATAGGTAATGTGAAAAGTATGTGTGTAAATTGTGTTTAAAATAAACACAGAGTGAAACTAACCAAAGCCTCAGGCTGCTTTCCTTGATATTTTTCTTTTTTTTTTTTCAGTGAGGATATAGTCCAAAAATAAGTGCCAGCATCTTGATAGAAATGTTGAAGCTGAAATCTTATCAAAATGATTAATTTAGGACTTAGCTCTTAAAAGCTGTACTTGAAATGAAGAGGCCTGGCAGCAGCAGTGGAAGTGGTTGAGGGTTTGCTTAGGTGCCGCAGTGGCGCTGGTTCAGATGTGGCCCTGCAGCCCTACCCCTCTGGTGAGCTGGCTGGGCTGTTCTTCAACAGGGGCATGGGCTCAGGTGGCATTTCAAGATTCTTTGTAGTCCTGTGTCTCACCAGTTCACATACTGATAATCATACCATATTGCAGTATCTTAGGCATGTTTGTTAGCTAAATTCAGAAGTACTAGGGAAAGAAAAAGTCATTACCTAGTCTAAAATCTTGATTGGTTCAAGTTCTGTTCTCAGGACAAAAGTAGTTTGACTTTCCGGATGTTATTTCTAGTTAGTAATTTGTTGTGAGATATGGTGCTACATGAAGGTAGTGGTGCAGAACAATTAATGTCTAAAGAAATCAGCAATTATCACTAGCAAAATCCATAATTGCCTTCACATGTTTTGTCAGGTATTTCCACTTTTTAATCAATGCTTTGCATGTTGAAACAACATATCCTTTATAATTCTGTATTGGTTTTCAAGTTTCAGTTGTTAAGCAGCATGGAATTGTTTGTTACTTAGGGAGAGCTGAAACTAAATAACCTTTAAACTTGTGGGTTTTTTGTTACTGTGACTGTGGACATAGTATTTCCTCTCTCCTGTTGTTTGAGGTGAGGGGGTAGGCAACTGCTAGCAAGTAGAGTGCTCTTTTAAAACATGTCATTTATTTGTTTTTCTCCAGATGCAGATGATGCTTTTCTGCCTCTTAGAGGTGTTACTTTTGAAATTGATCACAAGTGTTTTAATATAGAGATCACAGAATCACAGAATGGTTTTGGGTTGGAAGGGACCTCTGGAGGTCATCTAGTCCAACTCCCCTGCAGTGGGCAGGGACATCCCCAACTAAACCCTACGGCAACCAGTTCTACAGCCAGTTTCTAAAGTACTTCATTAATGTTTGCATAATCTGTTTACTGGCTATTTAAATAACTTCTGATGCAAGAACATTTTTAGAGGAATCTGATTTTAAGGAAATAAGTAATTATTGTTGTACATGAGAATTCTGTGCTGTGTGTTCTCTGTTCTACCTGCTTGTGCACTTCTCCCTTGCCCCAAAATAACTTGAAATCACTTGTAAATCTTTTCTCCTTAAAATGCAAATTAATTTTCAGCAGGAGATTTTAGGTTTCTGAAAAGCATCCTCAACATAAATTTTGTGTATAATGGAAGAATTTTACATTAGTGTCATCTTGTAAGGATGGTGTCTGTTGCTTTTAAAGAAGGAATTTTAAATTAATTGCAATTAAGTAACATTGTGGAATGGCATTTACAAAGAGATATGCTAAATGATACATAAGGGAGATGCTAAATATAACAACTCAGTAGTAGTATTTGTCTGAAGCCACAGTTTTGCATTAGAGCAACAAGAACACCAGTTCTCATTTGTGTGTTATGAAATGCAAATGGGTCAAATGATGAACTCTGCTTCTTTGAAATTGCTAGTTCTTAATGTTGGTTTTGGGTTGTTAATTTTCTTTCTCTTCTGCATTTCCCTTCCTTCCCCTCTCCAGCTAAATGGCCTTAAAATGGCAGATGAGCCTATGGAAGAAGGTGAACCATATTCCTACCATGTAAGTATATTTGACAGATGTTCTGTTTAGACACTCTTTAGCATGTTTTTTTTGAAGCAAAAATTTATGCATTCCCTGCTCTTCAATAACTTCTGAACCTATCCTTTTACTTGACCAGATCTGAAGAGTCTCTAAGTCTCAAAGATGATTTTGAATATTAGTACCTGAGTAGGGGCTGTAAGTGCCTTGTTTGGGAAAGTTTGCTGCATGAGACAGTGTTCTATGGAAAAGAAGATTCCATGTGCCCGAGAGAGCCTTGACAGCTCCCTCAGCCTCATAAAATGCTCTGTCCAATCTTGAATCTTTTATACACACAGTGCTTAATGCTGCTTTTACTGCAGTCGTCTGTTCCTCCTTTGTATTTTTTAATGTAGTTGCTGAACATTCATCTAGAAGAAACCTAATTCCTGCTCTTTTAGAACAGAATTAATCTTCACACCAGTATATTAATTAGACTTTAATGTAGAAGTATCCCAGATGAAGCCTGTTCAGTATGATTTTTGTCCAGTGCCTTGATGCTATATTTAGGAGATGCTGAAGATCAGAGTTCTGTATGCTGGGTAAATCTTGGACTAAATTTCAGGGTAATTCAGTGTGTGGTGAAAAGCCTGACTTTGCCTGGGAAAATAGACCATCATTTTTCAACACACCAATCCATATATTTTTTTTAACAGGATCATGGAAGAANTGGCTGGGGCTGGGAGCAAGCTGCTCTAGTGCCAGCTGTCCCTGCCCATGACAGGCACAGGGGTTGGACCTAGAGGAGCTTGAAGGTCTCTTCAAACCCTGACAATTCTGTGATTCTGTGTATCAAGTAGATCTTATTGCCAGCTGTAGCCACTGCTTTATATTGCAATAACAACTTTTAAAATAAGTTACTTGGAGAATAAACTCTTGGGGATAGAAACTGTGGTGCTTGGACATTTCCTGGTTTGGAGTAATTAAATAAACCATCAGTGTCCTAGTCATCTTGCACATAGCACAGAGAGATGAGCAATGGCTTGTCTCAATCTTTCACTGCACTCGAACCAGCAGAGTGTTGCTGAGCTTGTTTGTTAGGTGCTTGGAGCTACATACCAGTCAAGCTGTAACGAAGTACGATGGCACAAAGCCATAACTGATTGCAGCATTTCTTTCAGTGCTTTGTCTTCTGTTGACCTGCTGGGAATAGTTGCCTCTTGTGCAAGGCGACTCAGTGGGAGCTGGTACCTGAGCCCTGATATAGATTTGCTGCTCAGGCAGCAGAATGCATAATCAGATAATCAAATTTGCAGTTCACAGAGGCCAGACTAGGAATGAAAATGAAACTGGTGTATGTTTCTGTTCAGCTTTTTATCTGCTCATTTCTTGTTGATGATGCAGAGGTCTTTTTATACTTCAGTCATGCCAATTTTTAGTGCTTTAATGATAGTTAAGTAGGTGAAATTATATAGACATCTTTTGTGAAGGTAAAACACTTGATAAAAGTTAACTCATTGAATACATCTCAAGTTCTTTATTTGCATGGAAAACATTTTTTTCCTCAGTTCACATTTAGAAATACTCTTTCAGTCTCCTCAGCAACCACATGTGATGTCACAGGCTAATGACTCAAGGTGGGTGATAAACAGAAGAGCAGGTGAACTCTTAAAGCTCTTTTCTCATGCAAAGGTTCACAGTGTTAAGGAATACAAATTAGTCTGGTGAAGTAAGAAGGCTTCTAAATATAGTGTTTACATATTTCATAGAAAAACCCAGCCATTAAGTGTAGTGTTGTATAACTTGGTCTATAACTAGGTGACTGGCTGCTTTCATCTGTTGTCCGTGACTTGAAATGATAGTGTTCTTACCTGCCTTAAATGCCAGGCATATGCTTAAAAATAAGTGGAAATGAAAAGGTGTGTGCATCTTTCCTGTGAGTACATATATGCATAGTCAACAAGGTGGATGGATCAGATGAAGCTGGGATGTGTACACTGTATCATCAGTGTATGTCAGGTGGATTTTTTGTGAGCAAAGAGGGAAAGAAAGTAGCTTGGAGTGTGAATTAAAGAGCTAACTTTGTTATCCAGCAGTGTCTTGTGCTAATTCCTACCTTTACATGGGAAGCAGGCCAAACAAACAGGCCTTTTCTAGAGAGAGTAGGAAATAGAAGATGGAGGGAGGGGAAAGGACTTGGGAAGTAACAGCTAGACTACAGTTTGTGAGTACAGCAAGATGTTAGTTTGAACTCTTTGTTTTCCCCTCTGGATAAAGCAAACAAGGCATAGGCAGTTAATGCAGTGTGATGATTGTCCTGTTTTAATTATTGCAGTATGTATATGCACATTTAAATTATCAGTTTTCTACCCCGAATTTCTCTGTATACCCACTGAAGAACTGCATCTAAATACTTCTGTATCAAGTCTGATAATGCTGATTATAAGTTTTAATGCATGGTCTTGGGCAGCAAGACTTTCTGTTCTCCACCTGACTATAGAATGATGTCCTTTCCTAAAGGATTTTCATCAAGTGGTCAGGTCTTTTCCTGGTGGTGTTTGCACTGTCACTGAGGGTGAGTGACACACCATCAGTTGGTAGGGTGCTTTTCTGCTCTCTACTAAGAGAAGCTATCAAGATGCAGATCTAGAGAGAGGATGAGAGGACAGTTAATAATCATTTGGCTACCCTAAAGACATCAAAGTACTGCAGATCAGGTGAGATCTTCTCACAGAATCACAGAATGTTAGGGGTTGGAAGGGCCCTAGAAAGATCATCTAGTGCAACCCCCCTGCCAGAGCAGGATCACCTAGACCAGGTCACACAGCAATGTGTCCAGGCAGCTCTGCAATGTCTCCAGACAAGGAGACTCCACAGCCTCCTGGGCAGCCTGGGCCAGTGCTCTGGCAACTGCACTGGAAAGAAGTTCCTCCTCGTGTTAATACTAAACCTTCTGTGGTCACAGAATCACACAGAATCACGAAGACTGGAAAAGACCCCCAGGATCATCAAGTCCAGCCTATGACCCTATACACCCAACATCTAAACCATGCCAACTTGCTCCCATTCCCTCTTGTCCTAATGTTGGATGCCATTGAGAAGAGCCTGGCTCCCTCTTCCTGACACTCACCCTTAACATATTTCTAACCATTGCTGAGGTCTCCTCTCAGTCTCCTCTTGTCCAGGCTGAAGAGACCCAGCACTCTCAGCCTGTCCTCCTAGGGCACATGCTCTGCTCCTTTCAGGGTCTTGGTGGCCCTGTGCTGGACTCTCTCCAGCAACTCCCTATCCTTCTGGAGCTGAGGGGCCCAAAACTGGACACAGTATTCCAGTTAAGGCCTCCCCAGGGCAGAGGAGAGGGGAGAAGAACCTCTCTGGATCTGCTGGCCACGCTCCTCTTAATGCATCTAGGATGCCATTGGCCCTCTTGGCTCATGATTATCCTCTCTATCCACCAGGACTCCCAGATCTTTTTCCCCAGGGCTGTTCTCCACTAGATCAGTTCCTAGCCTGTACTGATCCATGGGGTTGTTCTTTCCCAGATTCTGTTGTAATTGGGTGGTACTTGCAGTGTGCAAGAAATCCACTGGTATTCATGATAGGGCTGAGGAGTGCTGCTCCTTTTGCACATGCAAGCTCAGGTGCTGGTGTAGGCCTTAGCACATAGTTTGTATTTCAAGAGTGCTTATTTTGACATCTCGCTTGTTTGGGCTCACAGAAACTTCTTACACCATAAAAACGGCAATACATCATCTGATTTGATTTCATTGTCTCTTCACGATTGTAGCTGCTGTGCACTGCTTTGCTAAAGCTGAAAGTAACAGGAAAAAGTCAACAGAACACAGTGTTTTATCTACATCAGAACTGCCTTCAGCTTTCTGAAGGAGGTCTCCACACAGGATGGTCTTTCCATGAGCTCTGCACTCCAGAGCTGTATTTCTTCTGTTGGATGCAAGAATTCTCAGAGGTCTTAAGATGACTCATACCTTATTTATGCTCTTCAAATGATGCATGTCCCTCTAGGTACAAATGGATGACCATATTTATTATTTGCTGCTGTAGAAAGCAGTAATTACCTAAAATGATGAAATTCAATTCAGCTTTCATTAAGACAATTTCAGGAAAGGGAAGGATGAGAAGAGTAAGCGCTGGGAAAAGTAAAGGCTGCCAAAACAGAAGTGAAGCACAGAAAGATCATCTTAGACTTGGTTTAAAGATCTGTACATTTACTCCTTTCCTGTAAAAAAGTCCATCTGTGCTGTAGCATTTTTTCTGACAAAAGGAAATGAGCATTCTTTGGGAACTTTCCTTCAGTTTAGAAATTGTAGATGCACCCCCTTTAAGAAAGGATGGGTGGGAAATTCTTCATTTGAACAACTTACTTTTGTGCCTCACTAGAATTTCAAATGTTTTAAAGACATTTTAAAAGAAACACAAAAAGAACAGACATTTACATGCAATTCTAACAAGAGTTGATGAATCCAGGTGCTGATGAGCTGATTAATCCTGTTCATTGTTGTATTTTGTTTGCCTTGAAATAATAGGATGAAGGAAGTGTGAAAGAAATTCCTATTACACACCATGTGAAAGAAGGATGTGAGAAAGCAGATCCAGCACAGTTTGAACTACTTAAGGTTCTTGGACAGGGATCATTTGGAAAGGTAAGATGACAAACTCTGTTTTCATCTGATGTCTACTTTGAACCTGCTTTATCTTTCTTTATATAATACTGCAAGATCAGGTATAAACCTAACAAATCTGAGTACAGGTAGATATGCTTGTGGAAGTTGCACTGCTTTAGAGGAAGGTATCCATCCACTTTTGCAGCTGGGTGGGGAGGGGAGTGTGTGTTTTCATTTTTACTATGATAGCATTTCTGACTCCACATATTTTAGAGGAAAAGCCATGTCTTTTTTTCCGTAGACCTGTCCAGACATTCAGGAAAGATGGTGCTGGGAATGTTTGAGAAGATACTGACAAATATCAGCTTTTTCAAATCTTACTCTGGTGCCAAGGGGTCATTGTTTATAGTAGGAAACCAAATCATCTCAGACACAGAGAGGCAACAGCCTCAGCCTCTAGGCAGAAGGGTCAGTAGCAAATCTGAGCAGGTCTGCCTCAGAAAGGTGTAGTTTGAGTGAACTCAACAGAGGGGCATGTTTGTGGTTCATCTAGAGTGGCATTTGCAGCTTCATGGCACCACTGGCACCACCAGCGAGTTGGTATAACCAGTTGGACTATAGAGTTAGGGGTGGTGTTTATGCAACAGCTCTGGTGTTGTCAACCTCTGTTTGCCTAATGCCATGGCTATTTGAAATAAAATAACAATGTTTTCAACTGCCTTAAGATCTTACTGCAGCATCTGGTGAGGAACCAGAATGAACAAAATCTCTGTTCCATGGAGGTTGCCTCACATCTGTAGCTTAGGTTGCTGCTTGGGAGACACCAGCAGTGTAATAGACATCAGTAGCCACTTCTGGAGGAGATGGTGATTTGTCTTTTAGTGATGGTGCTTGATATACTCTGAATATTTGGCTTCTTTCAATACATGAAATCTGTATTGCTGTAGATACAGAGGAATAATTGTGGTAGTTTGGAACTTCATCCAAAGTAACAATAAAGTAAACCTGGGAAATGTATTTCAGGTGTTTTATTTTGATGTGTTTATCAAGTGATCTACAGCTAAAAGACATTAAGTGAACAATTATACAAATAACATATAGAAGAAATCTGGCAGTTTTTTTGTTACAGTAATTTTTTTTGCCATGTGCCACTTGGTGTCACACTGCAGAAATCAAATTAAAAATCAAATATCTCAGTCACTAGTTCGAAATACATTAGTTGAAATATTAATCCAGGTATAGAAGAAGCTAATTTATTTTTTCAAACCATACCCAAACTACAGCTTTTGCAACACAAAAAAAATAAACTATCAGCTTTACATATACTTCCATTTTGCTCTTCTACTGATTTTGCCTGTCTCGTGGCAGGAACAAACCTCTGCACAGAGTTGTATGAGAGGAGGGAAAAGAAATTAGACATTAGGAAGGCATTCTGTGAATCAGTGATAGTTTAGAAAATAGACTTCAAAGTCTGAAAGGCTCTGTGCATTTATTATTCCTGTCTTTGAGATGTCTTGAGCTATCTCAGGGTTTGGCACACCTGGTACAGACCTCTTAGCCCTGACTCAGGCAGATTCTCACTTCATAGAGTTCAGACTTAGACAGCCTAAGAAATGCTCTTGCTCAGAGCCTCACCAGCATCTGTTGTGGGCCTTTTGAAACCCACAACAGTAGTGCTTGTAGTACTGTTCAGGAACCAGCTTGAGGAGCTGGATGGTAACAGTTGAACATCTAGTATTTGTTGCTTTCTGTTGAAAAGAGAAAACAAACAATGAAGATCATTGCCTTCATGGTGTTTGTTTTCTCTCTCCAGTTCCTACTTCCCAGGGATCTCTCTTTGGGTCTGGCAAACACAAGATTTGTTTGCTCTAGCCTAGTGTAGTGCTGCAGCCCATCCTCTACCTGTCTCTTTTGACATCTCTGCAGGATTTAACACTGCTTCATAGAAATAGAGTTAAACCTCATGTCTATTACTAAATTTCTCTCTTCAGCCTTCAATAACCTTGTAAGGCTTCAGCACCTGCTCCACTGAAGATGATCTTTGATTCACTTAGGTGACTCACCTTGCACAACATGTGTCCCATCTTAATTTTTGCTTTACAGTTGAGCAACCAACCACTGCAGCTCCACAAGATGAGGGATTAGGGAGACTTTGTGTGCAAATTAAAGAGATGGTGCTCGAGTAGTTTTCAGTGGCAGCTGTTTTGGTTCTTATTGGCTAGAATTTGTAACTTGACCATCAAGTCTTTATATTCTCACAAGCTGCTAGTTATTAGCACAAATATTTGTACATGCTTATTAATATATTACTTTAATAATAGTGAGTGCATTAATCTACAGATGTTGCCTTATTTGCAGGTGTTTGAATTGCTCCCTTTACTATTCCTGCATCAACATCATATGATAGGAGACACAACAAAACAAAAAGCCTGGTAACCTTGAAATGTGATGACTTTTTTTCTTCTAACCAGAGCTTAAAATCAAAACAACTCCTCTCCCAGCTCTGTACAGTTTAGTCAGTGGCAGTGTGTGAATTTCTGATTCTAGAATGAAAAATTTGACAAGTTTGACTAGTTCAAAAAAAGAATTTCTAATGAAGTATATATGTAAATAAATCTAGTGTTAAGGAAAACCTGAAAAAGGTAAGCTCAGAGAGGTAATTTCAGGAAGCACGTGGCATTCTCTTGGGACTTGTACTTCTGGGTTTTTTCTCTACAGTAATAACATTCCCTATAACTAATAATTGCTGTTATAAGAACAACTTGGAAATGGGGGCACATGCCAAACTAAGTGGAAGAACTAGTGAATAGAGAATTAGTTAGTAGAGGTACTTATATTTTTACTGTATTATTCTGTCTAATATTATGCTTTTCTTAGTGCCAAGTTATATACCATCTATCTTTAAAACTCCTCTGGAAAGAAAAAGAGTTGAAAAACCTGCTGGAGTTGCTATTCCAGAGGGAAAGATTGCTTTGATCTTAAATGATGAGGTTTCCTTGCTTTGTCTCACCACTTTTACAGACTTCACTAATAGAGCCTGTTATGTATTTGAGACTTGGGTCATACACCTCCACATCTCTTAGGAGGTGGCAGACCAGGCAGAATTTGCATTACTTTCTTGGAGAATGACAAAAAACACATTTATTTGATAAGTACTTATTTGAATGGCTTGCTGTAGGTAAGAATGTATAGTTTATGACCAGTCTGAATGCTTCAGAGAGCTTGGTAGTGCATGTACCTCTAATCTGATTAAGGAAATGCAATTTTGCCCTTCCTTTAAAGGTATGTACTTAGGAAAGAACACTCAAAGCTGTCTGAAATTAATAGGAGGTTTGCAAATGCTTTGTGATAGTTGTGTATTTGATTACTGAGCTTGCTTATACAAAAAGACTTGAAATTAGAATAATTGTTGAAAAAGACCTCAGATAAAGTCCAGCCATTAATCTAACACTGCCAAGTCACCACTAAACCATGTCCCTCAGCACCACATCTCCATGTTTTTGGAACACTTCCTGAGGTGTTGATTCCACCACTGCCCTGGGCTGCCTGGGCCAATGCAGAACCACTCTTTCAGTGAAGAATTTTTTCCTCATATCCAATCTAAACCTCCCCTGGTGCATCTTGAGGTTGTTTTCCTCTTGTCCTATCACTTGTTACCTTGGAGAAAAGACCAACACCCTCCTTGCTCCGGCCTCCTTTCTGGGAGATGTAGAGAATGAGAAGGTCTCCCCTGAGCCTCCTTTTCTTCAGACTAACCAACCTCAGTTCCCCCAGCCACTCCTCAGAAGGCTTGTACCTTACAGCCTTCACCAGCTTTGTTGCATAGTTACTATGAATATTTGGCATCATTTTATTCCTTGGAGTGCTTAAGGAATTGGGTGGGACTAGGGATGTGCTATCTTCTTGTCTGTAGCAATGCCTTTTCTTTTAGTCAGGTTGATTCAGTGTTTGCATGAAGTGTTTTCATCAGTGATGTTAAAAATGAGCTTTCTATTACCAGGTCTTCCTTGTACGGAAAATCATTGGTCCTGATGCTGGGCAGCTTTATGCAATGAAAGTGTTGAAAAAAGCTTCTTTGAAAGGTATGTGTGTCTTTGGAGATGGAACTTCAGAAGATGGTTGTCAATGCACTTGAATCTACTACTACTTAAACATTTTTCTTACAAATCATAAATATTTTTCTGTGGCTCCATAGCTCTTCTCTGACAGGAGCTTTTTTCTGGAGTAACTTGTGAGTTCATGTTAAAGAATTACTTTCAATCTGACCAAATAGCTTTAATTATGTGGTAAAACTAACTCTTTCAAAGTTCTAAATTGCATTATTTAATTCTCTTTAGTCTTTTCATCATATTAACATAAATTAATTGCGTAAACAATTTTCCTTTTGTTAAGCTAGAACTCTACTGGGGTGAAATTAAGTCATTCTCTGTTGTTACAGCAAGTTAACTTACTGGTTTGGTTTTCAGAATACACTGTAATGGATGCAACTGCTGGGTGTAAATGGAGACAGTTACTAATGGAAGAGGGAAAACTAACCTTAAAAGACAAAAAATATATATTTGCTACAGATAGTTAATTTGGAGATTGGAGTTAGCCGCCTGGAAAGGTAGATGTGAGCTTTTTTTTTTCTTGAAAGTAGTATGGATTATCACAAAATATTGGGATGTATGGGGGGAAAAAAAAATGAAGGCAATAAGACACAAAATAGTTTTGCTCTTGGAAAGCATGTGTTTTGTGGGAGACTTAAATAAGATAACAAGGGAAAATATTCCTTTAGACAGCAAGGACTCTCCACATATTAATTTCTGCTCCTTGTGTATTCTAGCAAATGCATTTGTGTCATTATAGTCTCTCTTTCTTTTCCTCAGTTCGGGATAGAGTTCGTACGAAAATGGAGAGAGATATCTTAGTAGAAGTAAATCATCCCTTTATCGTCAAACTGCACTATGGTTGGTATTCCTTTGCTTTGCTGCAGTGTATTTCATTACTTGAAGACATAGCTGATGTTGTTCTTTCTCAGTGTTGTAGTGTACATCCAAGTGTCCAAATTAGATTCTAGCAAATTTAAATTGCAGGGCTAAAAGAGGGATGTAAATACACCTGTATTTAACTGTTTTAGGTTAAGTCCTCTTGAAATTAAAGATTCACAGAATCACAAAGGTTGGAAGAGACCTCTAAGCTCATCCAGTCCAACCATACCTATTACTACCATACCACTAACCCATGGCCCTAAGGAGAGCAGCTAGATGTTTCTTAAACTCGTGCAGGGATGGTGACTCCAGCACCTCCCTGGGCAGCCTGGGACAAGACTTAACAGCCCTTTCAGTGAAGAAATTCCTCCTTATATCTAATCTAAACCTCCCTTGGTGCAATTTGATATGATTTCCTCTCATCCTGGCACTGTTAATCCTGGAGAAGAGACCTACCTCCATCTCACTCCAACCTCCTGTCAGGGAGTTGAGAGAGCAATAAGGTCTCCCCTGAGCCTCCTCTTCTCCAGACTAAGCAACCCCAGTTCCCTCAGCTGCTTCTCCCAAGATTTGTGCTCCAGAGCCTTCACCATGTTGATTAAAACCAAACCATAGTCATTCACTTCTCCATCCTTGGTATTTCCCAGTTTGACAAAGGAGAAATAAGAATAGAATTTTAATGCTCTCTTATGACTAGGATTGTCTTCTTTGAAGAAGCAAGTAATCATAGCTCATGTGCCCCTGAATTACTTCAGTTCCATAACAAAAGTCTTGCCTTCCTCTCAAATGTCCAAGTTGCAAAAGCATTCAGATCTGGTTTAGGATCCTAGAATGTCCTGAGTTGGAAAGGACCCATGAGGATCAAGTCCAGGTCCTGTCTGTGCACAGGACACCCCCATTAAAAATCACACCATGTGTCTAAGAGCATTGTCCAGATGCTTCTGGAATTCTGTAGATTTTGTAGATCATCTTTGTCAGACAGGTATTGATTTCTTAAATTACTGTTATTATTTTTAAGCCTTTCAGACTGAAGGGAAGCTATATTTAATATTGGATTTTCTCAGGGGAGGAGATGTATTCACACGATTATCCAAAGAGGTAAGCACCTAACATTTTTATCTCCACTCAGTGTTAGACATGTTAGACAGGAGTTTTTTGGTTTTGTCAGTATAGGATTGTCTTCTGTAGCTGTTTCATCCATATTTCTTGTCATAGTCAAGTTTTTAATAACTTAGTTTGGCTTCCTTAACGTATTCTAGAACATATTCTTATAGCTAAGCAGCATAACCGTGTATTGATTAGTAACCTAAGTTTTAATTTGGTATCTGCAAAGTACAGTGCTTTTTGTCTAAAAATGTTTTGTTGCTTGGAAACCTAAGTGCAGTAAAAGAAAGAAAGAGGATGTATAGCTCTCATATGTATATGCTCCTAGTTAGCTTAGGTGCTCCTGGAAGCTTGTGCCTGTAAGGGATTTCTGCTGCATTCTAAAATTTCATAATGCTGTAATGCAAAGCCTAATGCTTCATCTCAAAGTGTGAATTTGGGGGTATTTTTGAGACCACTCCCCTTCATCTTACATTGGCATGCAACAGGGAATTTAATTTTTCATTTCTATTCTTGTTTTCTGAGGAGAGAGCTTCAGAGGAGGGAATATGTTGCAGCCTGTTGTTGGTTTGGGGTGTTTTTTTCTGTCATCAAATATTTATTATATATTACCTTAAGTATTATGGACATGTTTGTAAGACTTATTTTCTTCCTGCAAACCTTTCATAAAGACTTGAATTTTTAATGGCAGTTTCTTAAAAGCTTCACAGTAAGAGAGCTTTTCATTGTTTTCACCAGTGTAAATACACTTCTGTTGCTCATGCATAGGGAAAATGACTTTCTTAAATAGAAAACTGGGTACCTGACTGATTTTTTCATGGCATGGAGGAGGTTGTTGTATCCCCAGTGTGTGAGGCTGTGAGCTAGGGGTTCCCCCCCCCCATATATATATATTTAAAGTAAAGCTTTACTTTAGGAACAGGCAGAACAGGAGGAAGAATTTAAAGGGGGTTTTGTTTTCCCTTTTCATAGAAAGCTGACCTTGATAAAACAGTGATAATGCCTAAGAATTGAGCTCAAAATGAACCTTGAGGCTAAAAGGGAGGTGAAAAGCTTAAAGTGACTGATCAACTCATAAAGGGTTATTGGAACAGTAGGTAGGGTAGAGGTCAGTCTCTGCTTTGTTATGGGATGTTTCATTACAGTGGAAATTCTGGCAGAGCAGGAAGAACTGTTCCTTTGTGCCAGCACAGCTGAGAGTAGTGAGCATGCAACATTCTTAAATAGGGGATGCAATCTAACCAGAATACTTGCTAGGTGGTTGAAAGAGCTATGTTTTTCCCTTTAGGGATAAAGAAGTAGTAATTGTCAAGTTTTCTTACTGTTAAGTCTCTACATGTTTTTTGGAAAGCTTCAGTTAGCTTCTGTGATGACTTTTAATCACTTACTGTAGAGAGATAAGAAAAACAAATCAAGCCTTTTCATTTTGTGCTGGGCAGATGCTTCCAAAAGCACATGGTGAAACACAGACAGTGGACAATACACGAGGGTAAATCCCCCCTGACATTTCATACTTCCCACACAAGGATTATTTTAGCTAAGTTTAGTATGAGTTTATTGAAGGACTTTTGGTCTTTAAATTGATACGGCTATGAGAGTTTCAGCTGTGGAAATGCAATGAGTGTATAGTGAAGTTTTCATAGGTAATATTTAATGGAGTTTACTTACATCATGTCTGATTTGACACAGAGCAGTTTTAAATGAAATTATTATTGGTAGGTTGTTGATTAGCATCATTGTATTCTGAGATTGGCACTTTGGCTAGTCCAAGATTTCCTCTTGATCTTTTGTGTATAGATGCAAAACACTATCAACATTGCTCTTTAAAAAAATCAGGTGAGGCTTTGTGTAGCCTAACAGCTTTATTGTTTATATGTTAATACCTATCATTATGGAATTTAGGAATATTTCTGTTGCCAGTAGAACAGATTATACATGTGTAATTCAAAGTACAAATCAGTGTAGCACTAAATTGGTAAGCCCAGTTACCTTAATTGAAGTCTTTGTTAACTACCTACTGTGCAGCTGAGATGGTCATTTTTCTTGTTCCTGGTGTTCTCAACAAGTAAGGGATTTGTTCACTTAAACCTCAAATTCCCTTCCAGTAATTTAAAGGTTACTGGCTTCTTCAGCAATTTGTAGAACATGACAAGAGCCAAAGCACATACAGTTCATGTATGTGAAATGAGAAGCAACCTGTGGAGTATTTAGGGCAGGATTGCATCTCTGAAATGCTCTAACTGCAGTGTCAGTCAGTTCCTCTGTATCTCACTAGGATTCCTCAGATTTCCTTTCTTGAGAAGAGCAGAGTAAGTTCTTCAGCTCCCCCTGAAGATTTTTCACATCCTTGTTTTCCACAAAGTGTGGGGTTGTTTTTTTTTTGCATACCTTTTTCTAAATTATTTCTACATCGTTTTCCCCAAAGTATTGTTAATGTGAATTCATGGAGAAATACAATACCAATTCACTCAATAGAGTAGTTGGACACTAAATTTTATAATGCAGTAGAAAACAATGTGTATAGGATTGTGGCAGAAGGAGTTAAATTTATTCCCTCAGAAGTTAGCTAATGCTCTGCTGATGTGCTTAAGTATTGTAGGGAATTCTTTTATATGCTTGATGATTAGCCTGTATTAGTGTATTGTTTCTGTTAGGTGAATTCATGAACTCTGAGCTCATAAGGTACTTGTAAAACTTGTTCTGAAATTTAGGCAGAGAGGACTATTTTTGTTAGATTGCAGTTTTAAAAACTGAAGACAAGATCAGAAGGTAAATCTATACAGTTCTTATTAGGTTATGTTTACAGAGGAAGATGTGAAATTCTACCTCGCAGAACTGGCCCTTGCTTTGGATCACCTTCACAGCTTGGGAATTGTATACAGGGACCTGAAGCCAGGGGTTGAAAGTAAAATGTATTTTACCACTATTATGTGTATTTTGCTTGTTGCTTTGCATTTTCCACTATAGTAATATAAAAAAATCCAAGTATTTTTGTTAGACTATTTCAATATAAAATGTAAAAACCATACCTGTAATTTAAATATTATTGCCTTTTTATTAACAAAAGTTTGCTGTTGTTGATTATTGCCTTTTAAATATTATATGTAAACATTCCTCTTTATGTGTATTGGTGAATGTGAATTTTAATTTTCAGCATTTTGCTTGATGAAGCAGGACATATCAAGTTAACAGGTAGGTAACACTTATTAAAGTATAGCACTTTCTGAACTTATTTCTCTATAAGCTTTTAGTTATAAGCCTAAGATATGCATAGTGATGGCTGGAATGTGTGTGAGCTGTTTAGAAGATTTTTTTTATTTGATTCTATAATAAACCTTTCCTATATAATTATTCTTTATATAGTATTCTTTAATATAATTATTCCTTATATAGTATATAATATTAAGTGCTTTTATTGAAGTATTTTAGATAGTCAGAGACTGTACCTGGTAGTTTTTTTTGCCAGAGCCTGATGCCCATGCAGATTCCACTAAAGTTTGCTAGTATTTGCAAATAGTTGCAGTATTAGCATTATTGCTGTAAAAAAGCAGATCTTAATTGCTCTGGTTAAAACAAACAAAAAAATAGTTGAAAATACAAGCCCAGACATTGAATGTGTTGTATTTGCAGGAGCTTTAGTTCAGGTGTTGGTGTGTTAACAACTAAACCTATCCAGTACTGAGGTTAGAATGTAGCTGTGTCAAGATGTACTGTGAAATGTCTTTTAACTGAAGATCAGGAGGTTATAGACCCAGGATAAAGTTGCTAACTGTGAGATGTTTAAAATGGAGCTTTTGGTGTAAAAATATTTTGGCACACAGTAAGACTTCTGAAATATTACCACATCTTTTTTGGCCTTTATGGATTCTCACTTTTAACCGTATATAAAATCACAGAAGAAAGTTCTGTGAAGAACAACTAAAATACATATATTCTAGAAAATGAACTATACAAAAGATTGTGACTATTTGGAAAGCAAATTACTATGTATTTCTGAAAGCTTTAAATGACATCTAAGGTGATGCTTTTGTATTATGAATTTCATTAGATATTTTGATCTGTGTAGCTATTGCTATTAGATTCCAAGAAAATGAAGTTTTTAAATCTCAAAGGCTTGATGGAATAATGATGATGGAAGTCATGTTTATAAAATGCATCATTTTAAAAATACTGCTTGATATATTTAAATCCAATTAAATCCTAAAATTCTCCCTTCCTTCTGAAACTGGAAAGAATACTTGATGAGATGATTGGCTAGCAATCATTTCCCCTTTAAAAGCAAAGGGTTACTTGAGAGCCTTGTCTTGAGAGTTGGGCTAATATCAAGGTCTTATGTATTTAATGGCATTTTTCAAACTAGGGGAAAAAAGTATTTTGGGAATAAAGTAAGCAGGTATGCAAGACTGTGCTGAATTTGAGTCAGGTTGCAGAACCATGTTGCCTTATATAACAACAGTATTTTTAGTCTGATTTTTATTTATTCATCAAGCAGTAATACTAGACCATGCAGACTGTGTGCTTTTGGAAACTCATTCTTGATGCTATCAAATTTTGTGTGTGAATAAAGCAGGCAGTAAACAGTGAGAACTCTTGATTATCTTGAGACTCTAGATGTGTAATAGTTCAAACATTGAGTAGTAATATTGATGGCTAATCATCAGTTGAATATGACTTGTATGTAGTAAACTAAATGCCAGCAGTATCTCTAGATATTTGCAGGTTGTTTCCTGAAGAACTAGGATAGTTGAATAATATTCCTGAAAGCAAACTGTCAACACTTTGTTTAAAATACCATATATTGTGATGTTCTGAAGTTCTTTACTGGCTATATTCTTGTAATGCTGTTGTTGTAGACTTTGGACTCAGCAAAGAATCAGTAGATCAAGAGAAGAAGGCCTATTCTTTCTGTGGTACTGTAGAATACATGGCACCTGAAGTAGTAAACAGGCGAGGGCACAACCAGAGTGCTGACTGGTGGTCCTTTGGTGTTCTCATGGTACTGTATGCTTCATCATTTATACCCTGCTTAAGGTCACAAACATGCTGCATCTGTCTGAAGTGAATGTGAAGTCATATAATTAGAATAAGCTTGTCCAGTTTGAATTACAAAAGCTGGGGTAAAGGGGGAGAGAGAGAGAGTTCAGTAGCTAAACTGCTGCTGCAATAGCAAAGATTTGAATGAATTTACTTTTTACCTGCTTAACCCTGTAAGAAGTACTTGTCAGGAGCAATAAAAATCATGTGTAGTTCATTGGTAGTTTTAGAACAGTTGTAGTCAGTGTGAAACTTCAGTTTGTATATTGATTTTGCATGATACTTGTTAAAGCAAAAAGAATCCAAAGACCTGGTTTGATGGAATATTAATTGCATTTCTGTGAGAGTAAGGCTGTTGAATGAATACTGGTGTGGAGTGCTGAAATAAACCAGTAACCACTGGCCCCTATGCCTTTGCTTTGATGTGTTAGAGCATCAGGCTGAAATATGCATATTGGCATTGAAAGGAAATGAATTGAGTTTAGCAGGTAGAGTTTGAGTGGAGGGCTTAGCAGGTAGAGTTTGAGTGGAGTTGAAATTTATTCTTCTGGCTGTTTTCAGAGTATGGCAACACCTAAAACTTGGTTATGGAGAAGATTTTATTGCTTCAAAGTAGCTTATGGATGTAAAGTGTTCCTACATCATCACCACCTTATACTTGTCACTGTTATTTTTATGTAAATTGCCAATGAAACCAGTTTTTGGATGTTTTTGATAAACTTGTAAAAGCTCAAGGCAGTCAAATGCATTGATGGGGAGGAGTAGAGTACTTAAAGCTGTGTTTGAGCAACTGGGGGAAGAAGTGTTGATTGAGACTAACATTTGTTCTTTTCAGTTTGAAATGCTTACTGGTACACTACCATTTCAAGGTAAAGATCGAAATGAAACTATGAATATGATACTGAAGTAAGTATATCTTCTTGCTTTTGGGAAAGTCAGAAAATGTCATTTTAAAATCTGCTTTAACAGCTTGTTCTAACTCCTTGTGCTTACAACTCCTTCTAGCATGAAGCTAGAATAGGAATAAAAATAAGCCAGGCCCCTGCCAACAAGGTTTAGATCATTGACCATGCAAATACTATTAGCTATCTACAAAAATTAAGATCTTAGGAATGAACTTGTATTTTCATTGTGGGTGTATAATAAAGGTAAAAAGAGTACAGTAAATAAGACCAGCATTATTTACCATTTGTGGTTATGCTCCCTTGCTGCTGTTGCCCCATAGCTTATTTTGTAAGCAGCAGTTAATCAGGTGTAGCTTTGTGTACATATATATGGAGAGTGCACTTAGGTGCTCACATTTCTGATACTGAATTGCCTCAGTTACAACAGAAGCTGTCTAACAAGACAAACTGGGTAAGCTGGTGATTAGTAAGTGAAGTTATTGGGCAAATATGTTCTCTTCTTTATGAGGGCTTAGCTAACAAAGAGTTTCCTTTAGACCACATACAGAGCCTTAGGCCTTTTGAGGAGGAGATATGGAAGGAGGTGAGAGAGAAGCTCAGTTCTTGCCAGCATGAACTTCCCTTGAGTATGAGCTTATAGTGACAATAATTGTGAAAATGAGTGGAGAAGATCACTGGCATCTCTTGGAGCTCCAAGTGGTGCTGCAGTTCTGCAGGAGAATTTTTTTTGCCTTAGCATAACTGTTTTCATAAAGTAAGCTTGGTTAAGTCAGTAAGCTTTTATATGATAGCTTAATGAGCTACTTCTTGAGGCTCTTGCTTCAAGAGGAATGCTAGCAATCATTTCAGGGCCAAGTAATTTGGGATGTGGTGAATCTCTTCTGATGTAGTTTCTGGTAGGTATTTTGGTGCTAACTTCTTGGTGGAGTTATGAAGATACCTTTGAAAGCACTTTCATATTCCTGAGACAATTGTTTACTCTATTTCAGCCTAAAACTTGTTTTAAGGGATTGGATGTGGATTGGGATTTTTGATCTGTGTGTTTTTTATTTGAGTTTTAGGGGTTTTGTTGTTGGTTTGGGTCTTGTTTGTTGGTTTTGGTTGGTTGATTTGGTTTAGTTTTGGGGTATTTTTTGTTTGTTTGGTTTTTTTTAAACCCTCTCATGTAATGTCAAATTTAAAATATTCTGAGTTAAGTGTTTGCATTCTGCAAGACTTTGGAATAGGTCCTTGATAGATCAAATTGTGCAATGAAGTCTATGCAGACAATTTTTTAGTAAGGTACATTTATTTCTTTTCTTACTTATTCTCTGTTTTCTTTTAGAGCAAAACTTGGAATGCCTCAGTTCCTCAGCCCTGAAGCACAAAGTCTTCTGAGGATGTTATTTAAAAGGAACCCATCAAATAGATTAGGTTGGTTCATTTATTTGGAGCTTTGAAATAAAAGTACTTGGGTTGATTATTTAAAGACAGTAGTTGTGCTGGATTGGTCTCAAGCTCCAGATGGTTAGTAAGATTGGAGTTTAGATACCATTTCTTGTCTGCTTGGATTGTGACTTCCTGGGTTTGGCTAACAGATGATTCCTTTCTTGGCCCAGTGACTCTTAGCAGTGAGCCAAAGTTCTAACAATGTCAGAGAAAAGAATACTGACTCTCTGTATGTATGGGCTTTTTGTACCCTGCCTCCCTGATGAGATGTACATTACTTGACTATTTTACATCCTTGAAATATTACTATATTTACAATTTAGTCAAATAACCAAGTCTATGCAAATTGTTTAGAAATTAACTAATTTTTGGTGCAATCTTCTTCAAAGACTTTACCCAGAAGTGTTTCAAATACAGTATTTTCTTTCTTCAGGAGCTGGTTCAGATGGAGTTGAAGAAATCAAGAGACATCCTTTTTTTTCTACAGTTGACTGGAATGTAAGTATAAAATGATTTGAATGATGAAGCTGGTTTTAATTTTTCTGTGTGTTGTAGCATTGTAAGTATTTGCATCTGAATAGGGCACACTGAACACTGCAGTACTGCTGACTGTTACATTCTGGCCTCTACTATAATCTTACTTGGCATCTGGAGCTGTAATATTTCTAGTATAGAGAGTATTAATTATAAATTGTTCATTTACTTTTTAAATAATTAAGAGTTGCAGCAATCTAAAGCTTAAATTGTCTGTTAGAGTACTTGTAGTTGGCAGAGGATGCTGCTGTTCCCTGTGTGCAAGAATCCTCCTCTTCAGTAAGTGTCCATCTAGTGCTTCTATGCAGGACACAAAACAAACCCCAGCTTGCTGTGACTAATTCTTTTTGACTTCTCTTTAGTTAGCCACAGCACATTCCTATTTTATCAGTTACATTCCATTCACAGTTGAAGTATTGACTCTGGTGCTTGGAGATGATCAGAAGTCTGCACAAGTTCATGGTTGCTTGCTTAAATTTTTAACAAGCACCTTGATGCTTTTCCTCTGTGGTTCTCTGATCTTCAAGATGCATTTGCCAGAAACACTCTCAAACTCAAGATGCTCTGCATCAAATAAAGCTACTCTGAAAACACTCCTTTGCTATAATGCCCTCAAAGGGATAGATATGATAAATAAGATGTTGCTGTACTGACAGGACTACCTGCACTGCTAGCCCAGTACTGTGCCTGTTTCTTTAAAGCTTGTTGTCATTATCCTTCTCTCTCTCTCTCTTGTATTTACTTCTGAGAAGGTGTTTTTCTAGCTGTGTTTATGCAGCATATGCTGTAGAGTCCTGATTAGCAAGTAGAGTTTTCAGTAGCAGCAAAGCCTCACTATTTTGAGTACACTTTGTCAGAGAAGGCTGTGTTGTTATGGCTTGATTCTCTACTTTTTTGAAGGGACTGGTGTTGAAATAAATACCAGCAAAAAGATTTGAAAGATCTACTCTTCTTTTCTTGCTCTTTTTTTAAAATACTAGTTTTCTTTGACAGTGCTATGTATTTATGTCACTGTGGTGGTGGTGGTGACCTCTTCTGTATTTTATCTCATCATTTCTTTGGGATAAATTCAAATCCCTCTTCCTTGGGTTGTGGTTTTTTTTATTTAATTGAAATATGTTGCATGTTCTTGTGCAGGAAGATGAAATGAAAAGAACTGCAAAAAATAGGTCTGAAAGGATGAGAGAAATGCCAAGAAACTGTTCTCAGAACTTCACATGGGGCTTCGTCATTATTTGACATGAGATTTTCTCTTCCTTAACTTCAAATGGGACTTATTGCTGATTGGAGATCACTTGGGCAGAGCATTTTTCTAAAGCATGTTGAATGAAGGAGGAGAAAAAGGAAGAGCCATTGTTCTGCTTTCTCTTCCTTCTCCCTGACTTAGTTTAGTAGATCAGGAAAAACCTGGAATAGAGCTTTGAGAAATGAGAGTTCCTTGCCAAGAGGTCTCACTTGTGAGAGGTCTTTGTCTGGGACCAAGGATAGAAAGGTGAAGACTATTCCATAGCTTCCCTCTGGGGTGGATTTTTTTTCAGGATTCTGACAAAAAGTCAGTGAACTAGGTCTGAAGTGATAGTGGAAGATAAGCACTGTGACTGTTCCATGCTCTTCTGAATAAGCCAGAGATGAACTAGTGGTAATTAACAGCATGTTGCTATAGTTTTAAAAGTACAGATCTGGTGGATGAGGCAGATTGAGAAGAATAAGGAAAAAGAGCTGTGTATTGTTTGACTTGTTTGGTAATGTTTTCCTTAGCATTTCAAATCAAAGGTCCATGAAAGTAACTCAGTTTTTCTGCATGTATTTGTGGTTTTCTACTTGCTATATATTATTCACTCTTTCAGAAAACTCTTTTAATACAACAATAACATTTGAGTTGCTCTTCCTTTAGCTTGGCAAAATTACAGCACCCATGGAAGTTTCCTTCACTCTTAATTAAATGACTGTCCTTCTACTTCAGAAACTGTTCAGAAGAGAAATTCAACCCCCATTTAAACCTGCTTCTGGAAAGCCAGAAGATACCTTTTGTTTTGATCCAGAATTCACAGCAAAAACACCAAAAGGTAAATGTGCATTGTTATAAATTGGTGAGATTTGTGGGTCAAGAGGGATTAAATTAGTGTTACAACAACAAGCTTGCTGAGAGAAAAAGCCAGTGACAAAGTTTAAAGAAAAGGATGCAGAAGGACTCCAGTACTTCAGAGTATGTTCTTCACAGCAAGCTCTTGTTCTGTGAAATACTCTGTTAAACTTTGATTCACCAAAAAAAAAAAATATTAAGAGCTGAATTATGATTTAAAGCCAGACATGCAGTTCATATTGGGAGAGGTATTTAATACTGTATGTAAACTAAATTTACCTCTGTGATTATTTTTAGGGTCAGTATTCTACTGATAATGACTTGCTTTCAGTAATTTTCTTGAGCCTGTTCATTATGATCATTATTAAAATGAAATCTTAAAGCTAGCATTGTAATTTTTTCATTGAGCTGTTGCCCTCACTACCTATCCTTTGCTCTTGAGAAAACAGTGGTTGAAAGGTAGGGAAAATGTAGAGTGACTGGGTAATTGCCCTACTAGATGCAAAGACATCTCAAATAGTTACAAGAAGCTTATGAATATTTACCTTTAAAATATCCCTTAGATTATTGCACTATGTTAAATTTCCAAGTAACTGAACTTGGAAACAAAAGTGCGAACACTTATTATTCCTTAGTATGCTTGAAGTTTCACTTCAGGTTTTCTTTTGTGGTAAGTTTTTAAAACTACTTGTGATGTTTGTTGGGAGAATATAGTTCTAACAGGCTACACAGAATTACCTAGCTGTGCTAGCTGTGAGATTGCAAAGAGTGAATTCAGAGGTGCACAGAATATCTGAGGAAGTCTTGGTTCTGATGATTCAATAGTATTCCTGAGTATTGCCTCCTGCCTTGCCAGCAGCACATACACCACTGAAGCAGCCAAATCTGTGGGCACTCTTCTTTGTGATGCAGCTCTTGAACACAAGACTGTGATCTTTTTCTTTCTCTTAAGTAGCATTATGCTTCAGCAAACTTCCTAAGAACATGTATTCATATGCTAGCTCCTGCAATCTTTTGCAGTTTTAGATAAAACCCAGGGACACTTGTTTCGTGTGTGCTGTTAGCATAAGAGAAAACAGATAACTGACTGCAAGTCTTATTCAACAGCTAGTGCTGCCCTTGTTTGCTTCCCTTCCCTCCAAATGTTTCTTCTATCATATCTCTCCTGAATGTTAAAAACTAGCCATGCTAATCAACTGTGTATCCCACTAGATTCTCCTGGAGTCCCACCAAGTGCAAATGCACATCAGCTCTTCAAAGGATTTAGTTTTGTTGCGACTACTACTGTGGAAGATCATAAAATATCACCACTCACCAATATACTGCCAATAGTACAGGTAACACTTTATTTCAGGAACTTTTTTGACATGCTAAGGAGTGACCAATATTTGGCATTTCCAATCAGTTCTTCTTTGGCTGGGGAGACTTATAAAAAGTGCATTATTAAGATGCTTCCATGGGGTTTCTATAAACTTGAAAAAGCAAGTTCTGTTTTTCTGGAGGCAGAATTCAAAGGAGAAAGCATGGGCAAGTTGGAAACTGTTATGGTGAAGAGCATCTTGTTGCTGTAGATGACAGCTTGTTTGTGTTTGTTTTTGAAAGCAACTTCATGGGAACAGTGCACAGTTTACTGATGTATACGAGCTGAAGGAAGATATCGGTGTTGGTTCCTACTCTGTTTGCAAACGATGCGTACACATAGCTACAAACATGGAGTTTGCTGTAAAGGTACTTGGAATACATTTCCCTGACAGTTCTCAACTGAGTGTGTAGTAGATTTGTAAATTTAAATGCATGAATTTTCTAGTTCCTGTGCTGTGAGAAAGGAAAAACAGTATCTTCTTCACTGCTTCAAATTGTGTGTGGGCTTCTGTAACTCTTCTTTTTGTGGGTGAAATTAATGGCCTTGAAGAACTGGCTTTGCAATTATAATCTTGAAGCCTGAAAATAACAGAGAATGATGAGCACACCTGAAATAAAATAAGATCCACAAGAGTGAAACTGAGCTGCAGGGAAGTAGAGCTCCTTCAGACAGTCCTTTGCATTTCCTTGTCCACTGGAGCAGAAAAGACACAATAATGATGCAAAGGAGAGAGCAAGAAATGAATAGACAGGGGGATGTGAAGTTGAAAGATGAATTAGTCATGATGAGTAACAAGTAATGAACTCTAGAAATGTTTTTGTTCTGTTGTTGAAGTTGGAATATAAATGCAAAAAACCTTCTTTATGAAATAGATTTTGTTTAGTCAAACTGTTTTTCCTGTTGCTGTATTTTGCAGATAATTGATAAAAGTAAGAGAGATCCCTCAGAAGAAATTGAGATTCTCATGCGTTATGGACAGCATCCAAATATTATTACTTTAAAGGATGTATGTACCTCTGTTTCTCTGCTACCTCTTACCACACAGTACTCCATAAATAAATATAGGTGTAAGGAGTTTATTGGGATTTACTAAAGTTCTTTTACACAGTATAAGATTAGCAAGGAGCTGCGTAAAGTAAAGTGAGTCTTTTGAAATATGACATTGTCCTGATAATATTTTTTTTCTAGATGCTATTTAGTAAACCTAAAGTGAGAAATGATTTAAAGCTTAAGAATGTCATATTTCCACTTATTTCAAAGGAGTAGCTATGGTGTTGGTAATCTGCATCTAAAAAAGCAGTTGCATGTTGGCCTGCAGATGCAGAGTGCCAGCAGCTAAAAATTGTCTGGAGAGGAAGAGCAGTAGGGAGTGGCAGGGCTGCTCTGCTCTTAAGACAGAAGTTCCTAAACTGAAAATTCAATTCTGAGTCATGAATTACAGTTGGTTACCTCAGTGTCTCACAGAATGGCATGTAAGTTTTCTTGTACTTCATGTTTTAAGGCTCCTGAATTGCAAAATGGAATTTTTCAGTGTCTCCTGTTTGTTCTTTATGTCTATATGTGAACAGGTGAAGGATCTAGTCTGTAATTTTCAGCTCTTAATGTATGTGTGTGTATTTATATAGTATGTCCTTGTTAACCTTCTCACCAGGTGTATGATGATGGTAGATTCATATACCTAGTGACTGAACTGATGAAAGGAGGAGAGCTGCTCGATCGCATTCTCAGACAGAAGTTCTTCTCAGAGCGAGAGGCTAGTGCTGTGTTATACACCATAACTAAGACTGTGGACTACCTGCACTGCCAAGGAGTGAGTGGTTTCTTCTGTGACATAGCTGCTTTCACATTTAGAATTAAATCCCTTTTGTTAGCTGCTTTGGTTGGTTTGTTTTTATGGCAGAAGGAAAGAAGATTTCTGAGCACTTGATTGTAAAGACAATGAATATGAGCAATTCATCCTGTTATTCTGATGAGCCCTTTGACTCTACTTTTTACAGTATTACAGAATCATTAAGGCTGGAAGAGATCATCAAGTCAAACCATACCTATCACTAGCATACCACTAAACCATGGCCCTAGGGAGAGCTTCTAAATGTTTCCTACACACCTCCAGGGATGGTGACTCCAGCAGCTCCCTGGGCAGCCTGGGCCAAGACTAAACAATCCTTTCAGTAAAGAAATTTCTCCCTATATCTTATCTAACCCTCCCCTGGTGCAACTTGAGGCCCTTTTCTCTCATCCTGGCACTGTTAATCATGGAGAAGAGACCTACCTCCAGCTCACTCCAACCTCCTTTCAGGGAGTTGTATACAGTGATAAGGTTTCCCCTGAGCCTCCTCTTCTGCAGACTAAGCAACCCCAGTTCCCTCCTCATAAGACTTGTGCTCCAGAGCCCTCCCTAGCCTCCTTGCCCTTCTCTGGACACACTCCAGTGCTTCTGTGCCCTCCTTGTACTGAGGGGCTGAAAACTGAACACAGTATTCTAGATGCAGCCTCCCCAGTGCTGAGGACAGGAGGATGATCACTTCTCTGCTCCTGTTGGTCACACTATTTTTGATCCAGGCCCAGATGCTGTTAGCTTTCTTGGTCACCTGGGCACTCTGCTGCCTCAGCTTCAGTTGACTATTTAGCAGCACCCCCAGGTCATAAAACAGCAGCTACTTATTCTCTTACACTTGTTGGCAAATGGTTATGTTAGTTCCAGTTGCATTATGATCCTGTAGGCTTTTTTATGGCATTACTTGAACTAGAATTCTTTGTTACTCAGAAGTTACACAATTTTGTGGAACTGTTAATAAATGTATTTATCTAGAGAATAGTTTTTCTAAATTGCAAATTACAGAGCAATGTACATGCAACTTCCCCCTGATAGACTTTCAAATCTCTTTGTTCAAAGGTAGTGCATCGAGACCTTAAGCCTAGTAATATTTTATACACGGATGACTCCAACAATGCTGATTCAATCAGGATCTGTGACTTTGGATTTGCAAAACAACTTCGAGGAGAAAATGGACTACTACTAACTCCATGCTACACTGCAAATTTTGTGGCACCAGAGGTATCTTAAGCTGCTGTGTGTTTTCTCTATGCTGCTTTTGATGCGTCAAGTACCTAAACTTTTTAGCAGTGCTTAAAAAAAAGAAAAATTCTTTTAGCTTTCCTTAAATATAATTATACATACTTTATAAACACTGGTGCATATGTTTATGATAAAACTGCTTTAAAAATAGCAGAATCCACCCTCAAAAGTAAGATGTAAGCCTGTTGAGAATCTTAAGAGATGATGTTCTGTGCACAAGAAATACTGTTGATATTTACTGTAACCTGTATAGTCAAAAATAATCAAACCTCTGAAACTGTCCTGGCATTGACTCACCCTTCCTTAGACTGAGTAGTGGTATTGATTTGGGCTGGATTTTATAATAGATGAGAAGTCTTTAACACTCTTTGTTTTCTAGGTTCTCATGAGACAAGGATATGATGCTGCTTGTGACATATGGAGCTTGGGTGTTCTTCTTTACACAATGCTGGCGGGGTGAGAAAGATTGCTTAGATTTGTTGTTTACCTAAAATTCCAGCATGCTGCATGAATCCATGGTAAGAGATTACCTCACTGGATGAGTGCAGAATGACAAAGGCACTCAAGTGGAGCAGGAAGCTCTAAGTAAATGCATACATAAACTAGCTAGATCTCCCATGTAGGTTCACAGCTTTGCTCATCTATAGTGCATGACTGGGGGATGCCAAAAACTCACCAGTTTCCAGGAGAGAATTTAGTCTGTCCTTTCCTTGTAGATTTTTCTCTGAATGATGTGTGTACACTATGCTCATTCTCTAATTAATTGCACATACCTTAAACATGGTATTACTCCAGCTTTACTGGGGCGTTCTGCTAGGTAGTGTTCTGGGTTTGGACTACTTTAGATGCTCTGATAATCTAGCATCATTTGTGTTTATGAATCACTTTATTTAACTTGAAAGCCTGCACTGATCAGGGTGCATTGTTAAGGTATTAAGACATTTTTAGACTGTATTTCCCATTGGACTGGATGACCTCCAGAGGTCCCTTGCAACCCGAACCATTCTATGATTCTATGATTTGTTCTACTTGATTAACCACAGTTACAGGGAAAAGAAAATACTATAGTTTGGAAAATGAAATGCTAATATAAGAAGTATTTAATGGTGTGTATAGTGTTTTTCTGTCAGCAGTGGCGTATCTACTCTGATATATATATTTATATGTAGACATTATTCTAGTATGTAGACATTATTCTAGTATGTAGACATTATTCTAGTATATATATATATATATATATAAAACAAGACCTTTTTGTTTGTTTTGTCTTTCAACAGCTATACTCCATTTGCCAATGGTCCTAATGATACTCCAGAGGAGATCCTGGTACGGATAGGCAGTGGAAAATTCTCATTAAGTGGAGGCAACTGGGACACTGTTTCAGATGCAGCAAAGGTGTAAACATGTTTTGTTTTGTTCTTATGTGTTTGTAGAATTCAAATGAATATCTACTGTACTTTATAAAACAGACTAGTCTGACACAGTAGTTTGCTATTATTACCTGCAAACTTTATTGCAATGATGGTCCAACCTCCTGCTCAAAGCAGGGTCAGCTGTGAGATCTGACCAGATAGCTCAAGGCTTTATTCAGTCTGACCTTAGAATCCTCCAAGGTTGGAGAGCAAACAGCTTGCCTGGGCAGCCTTTTCCAGGAGTTGGCTGCTCTAATGAGGAAAAAACTTCTCCTAGTTTCTCTTGTTTTGCTTTGTCCTCCGTCTCCATTCCTTTGGCCATGCTGCCTAAAGGAACGTCAGCCTTCTTGGATGCCAGCTCCCACTTGTAGTTCAGGTTCAGTTTGTCTATTAAAACCTCCTGAGCCTTCTCAGCAAAGCTGATCCTCAGCCAGTCAGTATTCACCCTGTTCCTTGACAACAATTTCTTCCTTTCCACGCACAGGACTTTGCATTTGTCCTTGCTGCACTGTGTATGGCTCTGGTTAGCCTGTTGCTCCCTCCTGCCTAGGTTCCTTTGGATGGCTGCTCTGCCCTTAGCTCTTTCCCCATGCCTCCGGTTTGGTGCCCCACTGCAAACTTGGCAAGAGTGTACTTTCTTCCTTCTCTCAAGTGACTGATAAAGACTTGAAAAAAGATAGGTCCTTGTACAGGCTTTTCTAATCATTAGTATTTATTCTTACTCTCTGTTTTTATTGGATCCAAATAAGTGGCTCTATTTGATCAATTGATTCCTTAAATGAAGCAATGACTTAGAGTTACCTGTTAGTTCTGGTAGCTAATCAGTCTTGCATTAATAGGTTACATTTTCATAGTGCAGTTAAATGTTGTTCAAAGCTGAATTCTTTAGGTCTTAAGTATTTTTTAGTAGTTTCAGCAATTAAACTAGTACTTAGCCAGATATATTTGGTTGTTAATCTTCCCAAAAATCTTGATCAGCTTGCTTATGCAGCTGTCTTTGTTATTTAAAGACTGCATCTCTCTTCAGCTGCGCTGTGTGTTTTCTGGGTTTGGTGTTGGCCTAGTCTGTAGGTAACTTAGTCCATCAGTGCTACTTTTTAGTGCCAAGCTTTATAAATCTTTCCCTGATCCTTTGGAACTGCATTATTTGTTCATTTTGGGAAGAGTGATTCAGAACACTTGTTGGCTGATGCTATCTTAGCACAAGTAACTCACTTCTGGAGATCTAAGAATGCTTAACATTTTGTACCTAAAACAAAGGGAACATTCTGTCAGCTTGCTCATATTTTGTTTTCTTTCAAGCTATTCCTGTCCCTGTTTTGTGCTCTTCCCACCCAGCTCTTCTTTGGACCAACAATGTAATTAGTAGCTTATTGCTAATGCTGCTAAACAAGCAAAGCCAAGTGTCCATTTCTGTTGGCTTTGCTCCTTGTGTAGCTCCTTAAAGGAAAAACTCCTTGATAGCGTGTTGCTAGATAGGAAATCAGTTGTAATATATAGTCAGCAGACCCCAAATGAATAGTATGAATGAGGAGAGATGCTTGCAAATAACACTTTTCCTCTATAAAATCTGTTTGAGAAATTCTAACAGGATTTCTAGTCTTTTAAAGATTATATAAATAATAAATTGAAATATGAACCACACAAACAACGGGAGGTTTCTTTATAATAAAGACTAGCTCTGTTAAACAGATTAAATAGTACAACACATTGTTTTCAGACTTGTGTGGTGTCAAGGCACAGAATGATCCAATTTATCTGCTGATTTGTGTGTGTGTTTGCATTGTGTTAATCCCTGCCACGTAGGGTACTTTTCTCCTTGCTGCCATAATTAATGCTTTAAAGTCTCTGTAAAATGATTTTCACTAAATAATAGGTATGCTTTGTGTGTTTTTCTGCAGGACTTGTTATCACACATGCTTCATGTAGATCCCCATCAGCGGTATACAGCAGAGCAAGTGTTAAAGCATTCATGGATAGCTTGTAGGGACCAGCTGCCACATTATCAACTAAACAGGCAAGATGCACCACATCTAGTAAAGGTAAAACAACCTTGAGCTGCTGAATGCACAAGGAATTGGGCTGCTTTTAGAGCTGTAGGCAAAGCTAGCTTTTCCCTTTACAAAAAGAGTTAGCTTTCTTCTGTTTTCCCTAGTACATACATATTTCAGTTATATAAGCAGACAAATTATTGGTTAACTAATTTTTTTTAACCTATGTGTAAAGGAAGAGATTTTTCTGGGTGTTCTGCTTCCAAAGATTAAGGGAGCTTTGACCATATAGAAACCTGATAAAAGTTATCTGAGAATGCCACAGGTCCTCTAGCATTGTTATGCAGGAAATCTGTTGGGATTTGTTTCTCTATGACTGGCTCATATTGTGCTTTCCTAACATAAATTAATGAACTATGCTGGTTTTTCCCGCTGATATTTTATCTGCTTGTTCTCTATCTGTATTTCTGACTTGTGACACAAAAACTACTACTGTATGCAGCCAGTTTTTGACTTGGTTAGTTTTGTTGGATTCAAACCCAAGGACCTGTGATAGCCAATCTTAGTTGTGTTGTCTTCAAAAGTCAGGAGCTGAATAGCCACTGAAGTGGCTCTGTTTGATGCTGATGTTGCTTGGAAGACACTGATTCTGGCCCACAGTAAAAGGTTACTTCTACATCTAAGGTATGTAAAGGAAATACACAGGAAGGAAAAAGAAATGTCAGGCACCCACACTCAGAAATCTGAAGGATTCAGCAATAAATGCTTTTTTCCAAACAAACTTTAAAGAATGTGCATGACCTGCCATCAGTCCTGTTACTTTATAGAGTTAATGAATAACTTAATGTTCAATTGCTTTGTTTTCTGATAAAAAATGGCCTTTACAGCCTTCAATATATTTGATTCTTCTGCAGGGAGCCATGGCTGCTACATATTCTGCACTGAATCACAAGACATTTCAGCCAGTGTTGGAGCCTGTTGCAGCCTCCAGTTTAGCTCAGCGACGGAGCATGAAAAAGCTAACATCCACAGACTTATAGATCCACTGGGACACCTTAGCAAAGAGAAGCAAGGGGAAAATCCAATCAGTGGCTCTGTTTTGCCTGACCTGTGATCAAAAGGCATCTATGGTTTCCTGCTACACTACTTGAATTCTGTAAAAGTCCTTTTTTTAAAAAGAAAGAAAGAAAAAAAAATCCACAGGTTCACACTGTGTTGTTTTCCAGACCCTATCTGTTAAATTAATTTAAACATCAGGTACACCATCATCCATTTCTCTACACTGTCCATTAAGAGGTCTGTTGCAAATATTCTTTCACGTTCTGTATAGTTTTACTGGGTTCATTTAAGAAATGGTTTAGGGGACCGTTGCCAATGACCAAGTTGTACATAAAGTGTCAGTGTCAGTTTTTCTTCACACCCTCTTGTGAAGGACAAAAATCTTTATTTTCTAATTGGACACTTAATTCACTCAACTGAATTCATTGAACTTGTTCATTACTGTTCCAAAAACCTAACTCATGTGTAGTGCCAGTGTTTAAATGCACTAGGGTTCATTTGGAAGGTTTGTTGTTTGCATGGTGCCAGTAACTGGTAAATTTATGTGAAAATACAAACAAAAGGGATGTGTAAGAATCTGCACTTTACCCATAAACTTCATTGGATTGCTTGTAACCCAGAGGAAATGCTGGTTAACAAATGGCCTCTTCCAGGAAAAGGAGCATTTCAGGTTGTTAGCTGCACAACAAGCTGGAGCAAGGCAGTATGTGTATGTATTGAGGAGGTCAGTAACACTGGTAGCACTTTGACAACATCATGCAGTCCAGTGTTTTGTTGTTCTGGATATTATCTATCCATTAGTACAATGCCTGTGTTCCTTTCTCTTTGGCACTCATTTCCACTGAATATTCCCAATATTAAGTTCTGGTTTGCTTGTAAGACAAACTGACACTTTATTCTAACAAACTGGGCATGTGGCTTTTCTCTGTTACTTCTTTGATTTCTCCAGCAAGTTGCTTTTCTCTGAATCTCTCGCTGCATCTACAAATATTACAGAACAGAAATGCAAAATTCTCTTTGCCTAACTGTAGAGGTAGCTTGGGAAAATAAATAAGCCTTGCAGGGTGCCCAGCTAAGGGAATTCTGACCAAGAAATTTCACAGTTATGGACAAGTTACTGATGATATCTCGTTGCCAGCACTCACTTGCCCTCTCTGCCCTGGTGTTTGTAAATGCTGCAGTGGAGAGGAAATCCATTTCAGGGCCAGAATTATCTTGGGGTTTCCTGCCTCAGAACTAGTGCTAACTGCCAGTAGACTGGGAACCAGTGTATTCAGAGATGATGAGCTTAAAAGTATGTTCAAAAGCTGTAGGCACTACTATGCATTGTGTTGTCATAGGAGGATGATACACAGTTTATTAGTGACCAACAGAGAATCCAAGTGGCCAAAAAATCAAACATACTTCAGACTGACTTGCCATCATTGAATTTTCTGTTCCAGATACCTTTGGGAGCCAATTGCAACACACCAGTGATGGCAGAACTTGGCATTGTGAGACAGGAAAAGAAGCTCTCAGGAGAATTCTGGCCAAAAGCAGCAGTAGTAACTTAGATCATAAAAGGCAGAGAGTGCTGGCTGGTTTCTGCTTATACCTGTGAAGTACTTGGTGGCACTGGAAGTACTGTTAGATAAGCTGCTTTCTTTTGTTGTGCTGGGGGAAGATGGAAATTATCTGGCCAAATAGTTAGGTATGAATATATATAGATTTGAGACTTAGTGAGTATAGCAAACATAGGTGTGCTATTTATATCATGCAGAACATACCCCATACTAAATTTCTTGAGTGTTTGGTAGATGTTGGAAGCTTTAGGGGCCATTTGTGCCTAGTTTTGAGGTGCCTGTTTGAAATGCTTGAAAGCTTATTAAAGAACACAACTGCTTCCCAGAAAGCTTATTGTTTAGTACAAAACCTGCCCCTTATGCAGCTGGTTCATCCTTCTTTTCATTACTGAAGACCTTTGCTTGGCAAGAATGCCTCTTATCTGCAGTCTATCAGTATAGTTGTTCTGTACATTTACAACTGACTGCCAGAGGAATTTGAATTCACTCTAAGAAAAATAAGACCAAAGTGGTAGAAATAAAGCCCCTTTAGCCAAGGTATAACGTGGATTGAAACACAGCAGTAAAATCTGTGTTGGGGATAGAGGGTAATGCAAGGCATGGAACACAACTGAAATGTCTTCAGCTTTCCTGTAAGGTAGGAGCTGGTCTTTAATGGGTTTGATCATGAATCATTTAGCAGGGATTTTCTTGTAGCTTGCTTAGAAGCACCTTAAAAGCATTTTGCACAAAAGCAGTTGTAATTAGCTGAAGGTACTTAAGTTTGCCTTGGTGTGCAAGACCAGTGGTAAGAGGGAAGGTACAGAGACCAGATGGATATTCTGATTCTTAGCAAAGAATTCCTCTGTGGAGTTATCCCTGCTGGCTTTTTATCATTGCTAGCCTTTAGTGCAAGTAGTACTCCTGGGGTAAAAGCAAGGTTTCAGTGGCTGCAACATTACAAAGTTGTCCTACAACAAGGAAAACATATGGAAAACCACCTTGTTACAGCTGTACCCTGGTATATTAATTTTAATCCTTAATTTAGGGGGGAAATTTCACTTGCTGTGAATATTTCAGCATATCAGTGTTTGTAACATTTTGGATATACAGGGATGCAAAAGAGTTCCCTTGCAGTTTACTCTTACTATATAGTATTTAATCATCTTCTTTGGGATACTTTTTGGTATTTCTTCAATACTTCTTATCCTTTTGGATTTGGTTTTTTTCAAACTTACACTTTTTTCAGTCAAGCAATTATAAAAGTAGCATGGTCTGCTCATGAGTAATCAATGTTTGAAATGGAAGAAGACTTGAACATGCTCTTGGCTGGAGTGAAAGGTTAGTGCAAATTGTTTCATATCTCTGCACAGTTCAAGATGACAAGCTTACTGTCTTAAAATTAGAGAGAACTAGGCATACATCCTGTGTGTTTAGAGGAATTTCCAGAGAACTAATAAGTATCTGGAATGACACAATATTTGGGATATGACTCCTGTTACTACCAGCAAAATAACTTCTCCTGTGGTTTGATAATGACAATTACAAATGACTGCTAGTTCTCAAGTGCACGTAGAACATGCTGTGTTCTCCCTAAGGAGAGCAGGTTCCTGCAGACACCAGCTGGAGCTGGAGCAGGCTCATGGTGTGTTTTGCCATTCTTTTCACTCCTTGGATATTGCAGTTACTGTCTTAAGTTATCCTTTTGGTAAAAAGTGAGGAACTCTGTTGTATTCCTGTTGTGCATCCAAAAACTATGCAGCATCAATATCAGCCAGGGGTGCATAATGAAGAGAGACCATACTTGAGAGTGTTTCCACAGGTGGGTTCCTCTAAGCCACTCTTTTGTGGCTTCTGTAGTCTCAGTGCTGTTGGTAGCTTGTTGTGTGAGTTTCCCCCATTATGCTTAAAACTAGTAAATTCTCCTTGACCACATGAAGAGCTGAAAGGTGTAAGTGGTCTAAGCTTACTGTCCATTGGAGGCCTGTGTTGTAGTATGGTTGAAATGTTCTGCTTGCATCCAGAAAGGCATCCAAGACTTCACCCAAGTCAGTCATGTTGAGCTTGAATTCTGTCTTCCATGTTTTAATTAATTTTCCAAAGCTAATCTTTGTATGTCCAAGAGCTAAAATTACCTCTAGCAAACTTCTGCAACTAGAAGTTTCTTGCAGTACACTTAGAAATTGGTTGTGGTGACACATGGTGGCATCCAGTACTCAGCTCTGCCCTCAAATGGTACACTCAGAAAAGTTGTAAGGATTAAGTTAAATGAATTATATGATACAATAGTAATTATCTTGACTCCTATGAAGGAAATTAGACTACAACATCAATGCAAATGTGGGAGTTTATGTACTTCTGTAGCACTTAAGGTTTTTTTTTTCAGTCCTGGCCAGAACGAGAAGTTTGCAAATACTTGTAGGAATAGAGGAGCAGGTTTTTCTTTCTCAGGAGTTTTCAGCAGGTTTCTGAAGCCATGGTGGTTGATAGAGTCCTTGTGTAATTTTATGGGAGCTCTAGATAGTTACAAAAAGTAGAAACAGTTCTCTTTAAAAGTGTATTCAGAAACTTTCTGGGGTATGTTTTGACCTGTTGGTAAGCCACCTATGCAGTCATTCATGTGGTAACACCCTCCTGCATTAACACCCCTGCAGTTAAGGATGTTCTAAACACTGTTTATCCCTACTTTCAGTATGGTTTTTCCATGTTTACTCCCCAGGTTGTGGTGATGTTAAGCCTACATTTTCCTTTGGGAACAGAAGAATGAACAGCAGTTGTAAACCCCCCACCCTTAGTGTATTGCTAAAGCTGACTTGATTGTAACAACTTCTGTGATCCAGCAGCCCTCCCAGATTAATCAGTAACTGGTTTTCTTGACATGTTTCCTATGTAATGAAAGAAAACTTCCTTTGCAAGCTTTAAAAGATACTTAAATGATGATGTCTGTTAATAATGAAGATTTGGGCAATAGCTTATTCCCAGTAGTGAGTCTGAATAAGATTGAATCCTGGTTTTGAGGGGTTTTATGTGAGAAGTGAAAAGATGCTGGAGGTGGATCTTCTCTGTGTGTTTTGCTTTAGGCTTACAAGCATTTTGCTAAGTAATTGCATTGTCCTAATATCCCAAGCACTTTGGCATCTTGCACTGAGACTCTGCTCAGAGCTAAAACTCTCCTGGCACGTGACTGGCTCTAAATCTCAGTTTCTGAAAGGGCATTAATTGAACACAGTGTGCAATGAATTCCATGCTCTCGGAGGTACTCCAACGATGAAACTCTCCAGAAGGTCCCCGCTATCAGATATTGTAACTGTCATTTCTTTCTCTTAAGCATATTGTGGATTTTGTATCATATTGTATTTATTTCATTTAATTTTAAAAAGAAACAAAAGAAACAAAAAAAACACAACAAAAAAATGTTTTCTTTAAAGCTCTGTATATATTGACATTAAAGTTTGCATTGTACTACGTTCTCCTCTCCTGGTAAGGCTGAATCTGGTAGTGCATTGTATGGTATGTTGTTTTTCTTTGCACTGTGCTGCTGAAAGAGACTATTGCCTTGAATTACCACATGCCAAAGACAACCTCAGAATTGTATTTATTTTTGTTAAACTTTTGTGAATAATGATAAAGGTACAGTTTTAACTAGCTGGCAGTTCCTTGAGTACTAGAATAAAAAGGTTGCAAATTCATAATATTTTCTAATTGACCCAAATCCATCATTTATGATTGGGAAGTTCACCAACTCCTTTTATTTTATTTGTTTTAAATTGATCTAAAACCCAATGAGCAAACATTCCTAAATTAAATGTGCTGTGAATTGCATCATTTAGGAAACCTTGCCAAAAAAACCTCACATACCTTGAGAGCTGTTTATAAATTCCCACTCACAGTCAAGTGTTGCATGCCACACTGTCAATAAAACATCCATGCACTGATAGGATTGATGGATTGCTTCAGGGTGGGATGATCTACCTTCACTCTGGTTTTCAGCTAGCTCTTCAAGCTTTGGCTTTATATATATATATAGTTTTCCTCCAAAGATCTACTCCTTGGAAAATAAGAATGAGAGCAATCCCAGTAAAACCAGTGACCTGCAGACCTGCTCAGAGCTAGGCATGTGTGTTGCTTGTCACAGAGCTCTGCCTCCTGACACTGCTTGGGATCTGAGCTGATAAATTACTGCTAATGAGTGAACTCTTCAGTCCTATACATGAACCATTACTCCGAAGCCAAATGTTGGTGATGGAACAGCTCAGGATGTAGCTCATCATTCCAATCAGGGGACAAGAATAGGGGATTTTGCTAAAACAGCATTGATGTGAGATTGTGATCTCTGAGTTTTAAATATTTTGAAGGTATTTGGCAACTAGTGAAGGTATTTTGGTAACTAGGGAAGGTACTTGGTAACTAGTGTTGCTGTTTCTATCCAAAATGGCTTACAGATGCCTTGGTTTTCAGTCATCCTAGCAGTCCAAATACACAAATTCTTTTTCCACTGTTGCCTTAAGTCTGTCTCCTGGATGATGTTTGCTCACACAAGGCATGTCTTACAAGCTTGCAGGCCTGTCTGCTGCTGGAGTTGCCTGGCCCAGGGACTGCTGTTGCTGATGAGGGAGCTCTAGACAAAACCCCTCAGCAATTTGGGGAAGGATGAAATGCTTCAGTATGGTTTAGTTGGGTTTTATTGTAATGTTTATCACTGTGGTGGTCCTGTATGCCTTGAGCTGGGAAGAAGTGGGTGACTGAATGCATACAGGAGGTAATGTGGAAAAGTTTCCAAGATAGTGATTTCCTTAACTTAAGGAGAGAATAACCAAACTGGACAAAGTTTCATTTTAAAACAACCCAAAAAAAAGCTCAGAAAATCCCAGCTTCTGGGGTGGCAAGACCCTGTAAGCTTGATGAAGGTGTTCCTGGTGGGAGAAGAGACAAGGCATGGATTAAAACCCAACCAACCTTACTAATTAGGTGTCAGTGAGTGTTTTCAGAAACCCAGGACAGGGACAAGCCAAGTGTTAGTAGGGAGATTACACACTGGCTTAATCAAATCCTGATTGTTTTGCTATCCTGCAAATGTTGGTTCTCAGAAATTTGTTTTCTTTCCCCTTGATTCACCTCTGAAGCTTTATGGCTCTAAGAGCTAGCTTCCTACTTATCTTCTGTGGTTTTGTGGGATGGAAAATGTTTTAAGGTGAGGAAAAGGCTCTCAAAGGTACTTAAGATATACTTAGTTCAGCTGAGTAGCTTTCTAGAGGTAGTCAGCAGGTGAAGTTCCTATCAGTAGCAGCACAGTGTATTACCATGCTGGACACCAAAGAACTGGGACACTGAGGAGACCAGAGTATGCTCCTCCTTGAGCATAACTTGTTCAGTGATGGACCTCAGAGGTAAGGATTGACACTGTAGATCGATGATACATAAATGTGGCCAGAAATCCTCAAGAGCTCCCTTTCCAGGCTGCTCCTTGCCTTTATGAAGTGAAGGTTTGTGCCCTGGTGTCTGTTGGGATTCATGACTGTAAATTGCTTGATTCCTCTTGATTTACAGGGGTTATATTGCTTTTATTTCTAAAGGCTTTTGGAGGAGATTGTAACTGTGGAGTGTAAATATAGGCAGTACATGTTGCTGAGCTGCAGCTGGATGTACTGAAAGCCTTAAGGCTTGTTTGGAGGTCTGGGATTAAACTGAATGTTGTTCACATAGCAAGATGTTAGAAGCAGGTAATGTGTTGTCTTTAACTTCTTTTAGGGTGAATTTAGCAGTTTCATAGGTGAGAAAGCAGCGATAGCAGCAGAGGCAGAGTGCAGGGCTGGACAAAGAGGATGTCATTCTTCCATGGCACTTCTCTGGAGAAACTAGTCCTAGTATGTAGTGCTTTACAGGTGTAAAGCAACCTCAGGCCCACAGCGAGTAGTGGGGACAAGTTCAGCCCTTTAGCTGCAACAAGGACATTGAGTGTATCCAGAGAAGGGCAATGAAGCTAGTGAAGGGTCGGTCTAGAGCACAAGTGTGCTGAGGAGCAGCTGAGGGCACTGGGGTTGGTTAGTGTGGAGAAGAGGAGGCTCAGGGGAGACCTTCTCACTCTCTACAACTCCCTGAAAGGAGGTTGGAGCCAGGTGGGGGTAACAAGTAACAAGGTAACAAGTGCCAGAAAAAGAGGAAACAGCCTCAAGTTATGAGGAGGCTTAGGTTGGACATTAGGAAAAGTTTCTTCCCCAAAAGGATTGTCAAGTCCTGTCCCAGGATGCCCAGGACAGTGGTGGAGTCGCCATCCCTGGAGGGATTGAGAGGAAATGTAGATATGATGCTGAGGGCCACGGTTTAGTGGTGACCTGGCAGTGCTGAGTAACAGTTGGACTTGACAATTTTAGACGTCTTTTCCAGCCTTAGAGATTCTATTACCCTTGTGGCAGTGCCTGTGGAGGGTGTTCAACGTGGCACTTGCTTCCTGAAGGTGGGCACAGCACTGTGGGGCTGTTGGTCGGTCTGTCGGTCGGGGTGGCTGTTTGCTGTCCCCGCAGTGCACGGTTGTTCCCATCCTGCCGCTGCACTGCCCTCTGCGTCCAGCAGATGGCGGCAGTGCCCCGCGCCCCGCACCGGCTGTGGGGAAGAACGTGCCGTAAACCCGCGTCCGAGGGTTTGTCGTGGAATCCCAGGCTGGCTTGGGTGGGAAGGGACATTTCAAGCTCATCTAGTCCAACCCCCCTGCACAGAGCAGGGACACCTGCAACTAGAGCAGGGTGCTCAGAGCCCCAACAACCTGACCTGGAGTGGTTCCAGGGATGGGACATCTCCCACCTCTCTGGGGAACCTGGGCCAGGCTCTCACCACCCTCAGTGTGAAAAATTTCCTCCTTATATCCAGTCTAAATCTGTCTCCTTTAGTCTAAAGCCATCACTCCTTGTCCTATCACGACAGATCCTGCTAAAAAGTCTCTTTAGGTACTGCAAGGCTGCAGTAAGGTCTCCTGGAGCTTTCTCTTCTCCAGACTGAACAGACCCAACTTCTCTCAGCCTGTCCTCACAGCACAGAGCTTCCAATCCTATCCACTACACAAACGTCCAGAGACCACTTACAGCTGAAGGGTACCTAGCAAGGCAGATGGTATTAGAGTTCAATGGCATTTGGTTAGTTGTTGTTGAGAACAATCCAATGTTCTCCTGTCACTGGGATGGCTTCAGTGCTCCTGTCCCAGAACATGCTGGTCTCAGTGTCCCAGCATCATGCCTGCTGTCCCATAGCAACTCTACTACTTCTGACTGAAGAGGCAGCTCCTGCCCAGCCTGCCTGCACCTTGGGGTGCAGGGTAAAAGGCCACACCTGAGGAGAGGAGAGGGAGAGGAGAGACTCTAAACTGACTATTGAGAGATTCCATCCCATGTATGTCATGTTCAGTATAAAGCTGAGGGATCACAAGGGTCAAGTCTCTTCTTCAATGGCCAGTGTCCAAGGAGGGCTCTGTCTGTTCTGCCTCTGATCCCAATCTGTGTGTTCCTGAAGCCAGTTCCAGAATCCCTGAGTCCGGTTCCTGTCTGCTGCTGACTCCTTCTGCCACAGCATCAGTGGTTGACGGTGACGTAGTTGCCATCCAGGGAGGGGTTGGATTTGATACTGCTTTTGCATAGATTTGTATATAGTTCATTTTATTATTATTATTATTTTCATTAGTCTTAGTTCTTTCCAATCCACAAATCTCTCTCTGTCTTGCTCTTTTTCCCTTCCCATGGTGAAGGGTGGAGAGGAGGTAATGGAGAGTGTCTGTCACTGGGTTGGTGGCCAGCCCAGCTCAAACCCTTGACACCTCTTTCTATCAGAGGCTTCCTCTGCATGGGGCACATCTATCCACTTCTGACACCAAAAATGTTATCCCTTTCCAATAAGGCTTTTCAGCAGTGCTCCACAGTGGGATGAGGGAAGAGCAAAGATACCTAGAGTTAATAACCAGCTTCAGGGAGCAGCATCCCCTCGTGCCAAACCAGGAACATATCCTGGAGCCATCTTGCTCATTTTCTGTGCCTTCTGCAAAATGATCAAGCTCAAAAACAGCCCCAAGAATTAATTGCAATGCAGTGGCAGTGATGGAATATTGCCACCAGAAGGGCATATTTGAGGAAATTAGTAACATAGCTGAAAGTTCACAGCCAACTCCTGACAAAGGCAATGTAAACTTGGTTTCAAATTAATTATTGCAAATAAACATCTGAAATGCTACAGGCTGAATTAATATTTCAGAATTCTTCACTATTTATTACTGTGCTTAATTTTCCTCCTTAAATATATTTTGGGCCTAGGGCTGTTAAGAATTTAATTTTGAGGTGCTTTTAATGAATTATAAAACATGTTTTAAACAGAAATGAATCACTAATAAATGCCAAAAGTGATTAATTTTCTGAAATGTGGAAAGGCCTTTGTATTTAATTAAAAAAAAAAAATCACCCTAAATTGTTGGAAAGTAAAGAGAAAGAAAATACAAAGTGGATCAACTGAACTTTTGATTAACTTACTGAATCACAAATTATTTTCCCTTTGCTGTTGTGGCACAACCAGAGTGGGGAGGCACCAGCTCTTGGTGCTGAGGGGCTTCAGCTCTCCTGCATCCCCTGCACACTGCCCTGGTCCAGCATAGGTGGATAAAGAGCAGGTTAAGTGATGTTAGTGGTGAGACTGGGACAAAATGTAGTAAAATTAACTAATGTTCATAAGCATCCTTCTATTTCTGCCCTTCTCCTCCTTTTACTTCTGCCCTTCTCCTCCTTTTACTTCTGCCCTTCTCCTCCTTTTACTTCTGCCCTTCTCCTCCTTTTACTTCTGCCCTTCTTTTATTGTATTTTCAGACAGGTAGGAGAAGAAATTCTCTCTGGAGGAGACCTCTGGATGTGCTGCTGCTGTAGGCTGGGTAAGAGACTGACAAATTGAGGATGATCTGGGTTAAACCAGGTGCATCTTCACAGGGAGTTGCTCACAGATGCAGGGAAATTGTGGCTTAAACACAAAAAAGCATCTGAGAAAACTGCCTTAGGTTGGGGTGTAAGTTATCAGGTATCAGACATCCAACTCTGCCTTTGAAATACATAACCTGTGATAACTCAGGTGCCTTTTGGGGGGCTCCTTTGTTTTTCTGGCCCTGTTTTCCTCTCCTCTAGATGACCCCAACCCCTTTGCCTTTGTCAGTGGTAACACAGAAGTGGGTGCAGCCTTGCTCTGAAGCACAGCAGCTGGAGGAACAGCAGTTTCCCCTCTTCAAAATGGGTGTAACTACACTTTTCACAGAATCATTAAGGTTGGAAGAGACCTCTAAACTCATCAAGCCCAAATATACCTATCACTCCCATGCCACTAACCCATGGCCCTAAGGAGAGCAGCTAGATGTTTCTTCAACCCCTGCAGGGATGGTGACTCCAGCACCTCCCTGGGCAGCCTGGGACAAGACTTAACAACCCTTTCAGCAAAGAAATTCCTCCTTATATCCAATCTCAACCTCCTCTGCTGCAACTTGAGGCCATTTCCTCTTGTCCTCTCACTGTTAGCACAGGAGAAGAGACCTACCCCCAGCTCACTCCAACCTCCTTGCAGGGAGTTGTAGAGAGAGATGAGGTCTCCCTTGAGTTTCCTCTTCTGGAATAATACCAACTCCAAGGATAGGTGATTCTATAAGCCTGTATTTTTCTATTTTAATCTGTTTGTTGTTTTTTTGAAGTGGAAAATAATATAATTTTAAGAGTGAAGCGATTGTCATGGTTTAGGTGAGCTTTTAATTTAGGGTTTGAATCAGGGTCTTGTGTGATGCTTAAAATGATCTGAGCTTCCTCTTGCTGTGGGGATTTATGTGCAGAGCTCCCTGCACGTTGTGCTGGTGAGAATACCTATCATTAATTTTTGTGGCTGGAAGTTGAGCTTGATTTAGATGCTTTCTCCCTAAGGGAAGAGACATTTCATAGAATCCCCACAGCAGTAATTGTTTGGAGTTCAGAGTGAACTCACTCAAATTTCACATGAATCAATTGTGTCCTGGAAATGATTTATGCCCTAGCACATGCCTTCAAATGTCCTAACAAATTATATGGAGCTAAGAATAGGATGATTTGCTGCCAGTGACACTTTGTAGACTATTCAGCAAAAGTGTTTGCTTGCAGATCTTGGTAGAGGGAGGTCCTGCTTATTAATGGGGTCAATAAAACACAAATTCCTTCTGAGTTTTCCTTTCTTGCCCGTGCAGAAATGCACCCACATGCATCTACATCCCAGCGTCTCTTCTACAAGGTGTTACCTCTTAGCAGGGGTTGAGTTTACACCTTCCAGCCACCATTCCTCCTCAGCAGATGATGTAAAGCCTTTGAGAACCAGCAATGTAGCTGCTCAGCAAGGGTAGAGGTCCAGCAAAGGTGTCCCTGCTAACAGTTCTCCAAAGGTGTAAGCATCACAGAATCATTTAGGTTGGAAGAGACCTTTAAGAGATCATCCAGTCCAACTGTTCCCCAGCACTGCCAGCTCACCACTGAGCCATGTCCCTCAGCAGCACATCTCCATGGCTTTTCAATCCCTCCAGGGATGGAGAATCCAGCACTGCCCTAGGGCTTGGCAACCCTTCTGGGGAAGAACTTTCTCCTAATATCCAACCTAAACCTCCCCTGGCACAACTTGAGGCTGTTTCCTCTTGTCCTATCACTTCTTACCTGGGAGAGGAGACCAACCCCCACCTTGTTCCAGTCTCCTTCCAGGGAGTTGTAAAGAGGGGAGAGAAGTAGCCTTTGGAATGCAAAGACAAAAAGCTGTGTGCAATTTAGTACTAGGATGAAACTAGAAAGGGAAACTTAAAATAAGACATCAAATAGAATTTCTTCATGGCTTAGAGGAAAAAGCTATCATAAAAAGGCATCACCAGGAAAGAAATGCCAGAAAATCAGTTTAACTGTGAAATTTTGCATTTCTTGGCAAGTTTCTTTAACCTGCTGCATTTTTTCCCCTATTTTAAAGATAGGATTTATAGAGAAGAGATAAAGTCCTTTTTTTTTTTTGTAATTCTCTAGGCTTTGAAATTTCTTAAATTCTTTTTACTTTGAAATTATTTTTCTTCAGAGCCCTTTGAATGCCTGAATCGATTTCTGCTCCTTATTAATGAAACCACTCATCCAAGAAAACTTTGGAGAAGGGAGATCTCATTTACAGACCTACCCTGGTGAAAAGAAATAAGGTGAGCAATCAGCTGGACCAGCCCAAGGATTATTACTGGTTCAACCTAAGCTATGTAAGAAAATATCTATGGGGAAATGGCTAGAAATGTAATAACTTAATCCTAAATATCATGAAAACAAAGCAAATAACAGAGTTATGTGGTGGAGACTGAGAACATCAGCAGGGACAGATGCTCACCCAGGAGGAGACTTGGGTTAGGCAGGAGAAAGTTTTGGGTTTACTGCAATCTGGCCTTGGGGAAAAAACCACAATCCTGTGCTGCTTTCCTGGGAAAAAGCTCTTTTGTCAGTGTTTTGGCACTTCAGCACTCAGCTAGGATGTGCTTTAAGGCCAGAGGGATGATGAGGTGTAAAGGTGATGTTGAATTCAGGGATGTTTGGCATGACAAGTGCTGAGGTTCTGGTTCTGGTTGAACTCAGGCTGACACACATAACTTCCCTTCAGTTTAAAGATCCCAAATACCAAAATCCTTCAGGCTCCTCTGCACTGATATATTTGCTGACATTTTAGAAGTGGGAACCTTTCTATCTGGGTTGTATTGCAAGTATATCAAGAATTATGTGAATCCATTACAACTGACCTAAAGTGTTGTTGTCATTATTATTAATTTTGTACTTTCCCCCCCTTTTTGTACTTTTTACTTTAATCAACAATTTTTATCCTCCTTTTATTACCTCTGCCAAAAGTGGCTTCTTTTTTTTAAGCTAACCTAGGAGGAGGGAGGTAAAGCTGAACTCATGAGAGAACTTCAGGGATTAAAGAAGAGATTGGTGCAGCCCCAGAGAAGAGGGACAGCAGCAAGTCTGCTCCATCAACACCTTGTTTTTGGCAGCATAGGAGGATGGCCACAGGTGAGACAGAGGATGCTGGGCAGCTGAGGGAATTTCAAGTCATGGAATCCCAGCATGGTGAGACTTGGAAGGGATCTCTAGGGATCACCCAGCCCATCCCCCCTGCTCCAGCAGGCTCAGCCCTAGCAGCTTGCCCAGCATCACCTCCAGCTGCCTTGGCAATCTCTGCACACAAGGAGACTCCCCAAGCTCTCTGGGCAGCCTGGGCCAGGGCTCTGCACCCTCACAACAAACAACTTTCTCCTCCTGCTCAGCTGGAACCTGCTGGCTTCCAGTGTGTGCCCATTGCCCCTTGGCCTGGCCCTGGGCACCACTGAGCAGAGTGTGGCCCCAGCCTCTTGCCCCCTGCACCCTTGAGCTCTTGCTCAGCATGGAGCAGCTCCCCTCTAGCTCTGCTCTGCTCCAGGCTCAGCAGCCCCAGGGCTCTCAGCCTTTCCTCCTGCCACAAATGCTCTGATCATGCAGGATCTCATCAGGATCCTGCAGCTACTGCTCTGCAACCTTCTGCTCACTTTATCCTACCCTTCCAAGCCACCATTCCCTGAGTTGAGCTCAGCCACCCAGAGGGAATGAAGCCAGCTGGGCTGAAGTTTGATTTTGTTGTAGAGATGTCAAGAAAACCTGTGCTCTGCCCACTGCCAGGCCTGTGCAGAGCAATTATTCATGCTGGAGAGCCAATGCTAGGAGACATGGGCTCAGAGAGAGGGAATGTCTAGTACTGGTAGGACGAGATCATTGTGCTGCAATGTGAATGAAAGGCATTTTTTTTTCATAACAAAGCTAAGACAGGCCATGAAAGACACTTTTTTCCCAAGAAGGAAGAAGGCCTTATCCTGCTGAAATGATTTGGCCAGACTTTATTTTGTAGGAAAGTCATGAGGCTCTTCATGGACCATTGTCTCCCAGCTGAGTTGCTCAGTGAGACCTTTTGTCTATGGCAAAGAGCCTCAAACAGTGTGAGCTGAGCTGGTGACCTTCCACCACTGTAAGTCAGGAGCCAGAGAAATGTTTGTCAAGCCTTTGAAAAGAAATGGTTCTACTTGAGCTGCTTTCCTAGGAAAAATTCCTCCATATGAATCTACAGTGAAGCTACATTTGAGCATAGATCTGCCAGGACACACAGGTTTCTTTTTCCCTTGAAATAAAACATCAAAGTCAGCTGGAATGTCAGAGCTTTGGGGATACTGCAAGGAAAATATTCAATGTACCTCTTCTTATTTTTAATTTAGGTGAGGTGAGTTCTGCATATAATTAGCTTTTTAGAAGCAACTTAAATATTTTAGATACAGAATCTTAGCATCATAGGGGTTGGAAAGGATCTCTGGGGATGATCCAGTCCCTCCCCCCTGCTCCAACAGGGTCACCCCCAGCAGCTTGCCCAGCATCACCTCCAGGTGCCTTTGGGATCTCTCCAGAGAAGGAGACTCCCCAAGCTCTCTGGGCAGCCTGGGCCAGGGCTCTGCATCCTCACAGCAAATAAATTTCTCCTCCTGCTCAGATGGAACCTGCTGCGTTCCAGTTTGTGCCCATTGCCCCTTGGCCTGGCCATGGGCACCACTGAGCAGAGTGTGGCCCCAGCCTCTTGCCCCCTGCACCCTTGAGCTCTTGCTCAGCAGGTGTCTCCTACTGTAGATGGACTGCTCCCTGCAAAGAGTTTTGTGTTTGGCTGAGGAGATTCCTTCTGCCAAGCAGCTCTTTACTTCATTCCTTTTTTCTCATTTATGAGGAAAACATAAAAACTTTTCCTACACTTAAAGCCATTCTGGTACTGCTCTAAATTCTATGCTTAAGGATGCATTTAATTAAAGATTGACTATGCCATAAAGTGTAGGTTAATTAAATACCAATCAATTCCTGTATAAAATACATATGAAGGGGCTTGGACTCAGACAGGAAAATGAGTCTCCAGGAGGAGATACTCCTCCAGCACACTGTGCAGCTGAAGAAAGGCTTCCCACAAGCTTTTCCCCACTGAATTTGCCACTTGGAATACTAAAGTACCTGTATAAAAGCTCTGTTTGTGGAAACAAAGCCATGGCCTGACCTCTTCCTGCTGCTCACGAGAGATTTCGCAGAGGCTACACCGTTGATTTCAATCAAATCTTCACTTGGTTATGGTGATGTTGGTAATTAGATGAAGCTCTAATTGAGGAGAGAATAACTCTGAAGTGCTGTGGGTCATTTTTTCCAAAGATTTTTGATAAGGTCCCTCCTAAAGTCTCCCAGAACATCTCAGCATGAAAAAGATGTGGAGCTGTTGGA
>VWZO01002972.1:0-15800 GCA_013396975.1 Bucco capensis | reverse complement strand
AAGGGGCAATGGTTTTAAATTGGAGAAGAGTAGATTTAAACTGGACATTAGGAAGAAGTTCCTCACCACAAGGGTGGTGGAACACTGGAACAGGTTGCCCAGGGAGGTGGTTGAGGCCCCATCCCTGGAGGCATTCAAGGCGAGGCTTGACAGGGCTCTGGGCAACCTGATCTAGTTGGGGATGTCCCTGCCCAGTGCAGGGGGTTTGGACTAGATGACCTCCAGAGGTCCCTTCCAACCCTAACCATTCTCTGATTCTATATGCTGCTTTCTCACCAACAGACGTCTCTACAGCTCTCTCATACCACCAAAACCCTCATTTACTGTACTTGCAGAAGAACAGGACAATACATGATTTTTCTCATTTGGCACCAGCCCATCAGCCCTTACAGAAGCAGCACACATTTGCACAGAAGAGATTCAACCACTGCCAAACTGGTGCCACTAACCCCTCCACTTGTTTCTGAGATGATGGAAGTGTTCATAAATGATAAGGATAAGCAAGCCACCTGCACAAGACTGAGTTTCACCCATTATCTTGCTGCAGATATATATATCTGTTGTAATATACACATATATTGCACCACACTTATCACTGTGGTTACCCAAGGGCAAGTCTTCCATTCTTCAGAAGCATGAGTAGTCTTTCATGAGAGTAAGTAAGGCTGTGCACAGGGAACTGCATACCAGCCCAGAGGTCTTAAAATCCTTTTGGGCTGGCTTCAGTGCATGGAAGGGAAGGAGTGTGCCAGGGAAGGCAGTCCTTCCTTACCTCCACAATCCTCTTCTCCTTTTCTCTTGTAACATTCTGCAAAATTGGGGAACCGACACAAATATGCATTAACTCAAAATGAGGCTTACCACTTTATCAGCACCCCTTTACTCTCTCACTATATAAACCCAAAACCTTAATGAATAAAAAAATTTCCTTACATTTCACTCAAGCAGCTTTTTCTTGCTAACAGGTGCCCCTTGATCAGAAGCAGCATTATGAAGTGCTAAGCAAATCCTCGGATTTTCCTAGAAAGATCTGGGAACGTAAGAACCAATTAAACTATTATGTCAGCTAGCCACGTGCAAAGGCATTGCCAGAAATTACATAAGAGAACTGTCACACAACAAACCCCATCAAGTTTTTCACCTGGATATGCAAGCTCTTTAAATGTGAGAAGCAAAACAGAGATGCTGCCTCCTCTGCAACAATTCAGTCATGACAACAACAAAATTCTGTTCTATTCTTAAGTTTCCAGCATGTATTTTCATGTGCAGTAGCCAAAACTCAAGAGAATAACTGATGTTTAAATCCTCTTAAATGGGTATGACAACATTATCCTGTCCCTTAAGTGGAAACAGGTCACTCTAATCACTAACTGACAGAAGAGAATAAAACTTTACTCTGGCTGAGCGTCCACATTTAGAAAAAGTATTGCAAAAGAATTGTGCTCTTCATAGGACACACAATTCCTGAATGTAAGTTCCTAAGCATGTGATGAACCTCTACTCAAAGCTGGTAGCATGAATTAAGAAAAGACAATGCCAAAAACTAGTCTGTTAATAAAAGACTGAGACAGTGACAACAGCCGTGTCATTAGTTCTAGACTCAGCCTATCTAGGTGCCTACAAAATTACGGACCAACACAGCACTTAAGCTTTTCCACAGAATAAGGGAACAATAAAACAGACAAATGGACCAAATCAGGAATTGGAGCTTGTCATCAGCTCCATGTATTCTGGGCACAGGGAAATCCAGAGAACTGCTGCCAGTCTGAAGGATCTCAATGCTGCTTCTCCATCCAGTGGCCAATGCCCATGAAGACCTACCTGCCAAGAGACTGGGTGAACCTTCTGTCCCCACTGCCCTTGCCCCGGCAAGGATCATGCAAGAATGTGGGCAGCTGGGCTCTCTCCTGACACTAGGAAAACTCAAAGGTAACAACACTTCCGTTGGAAGCATATTATGGAATTTATACTTCGTCCATTATTTGAACTAATTAATTACTTTAGCCTCACTCTTTCCCCCTATATTACACTAGTCTGCTGCTCATTGCCTGTGTGAGCCTTTTAGTGCTGTAAAGGAGAAAAGGAAAAATACACTATAGCAGCTGGAAAATGTGATTATAAACCAGTTCAAATTGGCAGGGGACTTCAGGAGGGAATGTGAAAAAAAAAAGCAACTGAACAGATTTCAAGTCATCTTGTTTCCTACAAGTATAATTTTAGTATACATTAAATGTCTACAGATAGGTAATTGAAATTGAGTGTACATAATGGGTGACAAGTACAGGACCATAAATGTAAACAAAAATCCCACAAATATTTGCCCCCAGCATTACATTAGCATAGTTTAGCATGTTTAGTTTGACCAAAATGTAAATCTTCTTAGCTCTGGTACCTGCAAAAGCTTCCTAGAGAAAAGGCATTCACCTAAGTTTATGAATACTCAAAGAAATCCCAATGAATGACCTTTTCCAAACTTTTGTTCATGACCAGTTATCATTGAACCCTGCAAAAATGCTGTCATCTTCAGTTCAAAAATGAAACAAAAGCAAAAGAACTGAAACTTTTTCCATGTCTAAATTCAGATACTCAGACACACAAAAGCAACACACTAGAGATTTTTGCAAAATCATCACTGCAATAGTGAAAATACACTTTTGCGTATCAGATATTAAAAGAGTAATGGACCCAAGACAAGAGCCTTGAAGGACACCACTCATCACCAGTCTCCTCCTAGACACAGAGCCATTGACTACAACTCTCTGGCTGCATCCATCCAATTTCTTATCTCTCAAATCGATAGTACTCCAATTTCAAGATAAGGATGTCAGGTGGAACTCTGTCAAAGGCCTTACAGAAATCTAGGCAGACAACATCAGTCGATTTTCCCTCGTCAATGTTGCAGCCACTTCATCACAGAAGGCCACTAAATTGGTCAGGCAGAATATGTCCTTCGTGAATCCATGCTGGCTTTCCAGAATCACCTCTTTGTCTTGCATGTGCATAACATTGCTTCAAGACTTTACAGGGTTTCTAGAAAAGTACACAGATGACAAGCTTCCTGTGCTTTTAAAAAGAAGCTGTGACTCTCATTTGACACAATTCCAGAAGCTGGTAATTTAAGAAAACACCAAGTACTGTAAGATTCATGACAACATAATGACAATTGACAATACTTTTAAATACTATGTCCTTTCAAAAGCAGATTTATTTACAAACTATGCCTATGAGTGCATCATAGGTCTATCCATCAGTTACTTCATATGCAGAGCCTTCAAGTGCCTGGAAATCTGCTTATCACAGAGATGACTGGGAAATGGGACAACATCTGGCTATTACAGCCATCCTGGTGTAACTTTGACAGCCAAGCATCACTGCTGGCTTCCTACATAGTGACCTAGAGAATATTTGCAAAGTTTCTGGAGTTATGCTTACTACCACAACATGCCAGGACACATCTACAGATTATGGAGAGCACCTCAGGCCTACAGCTTTAAGCAATTTTAAGAAGGGAGTAAAAGGATCTTTTCATATATCTGCATCATTCCATTTTGTCATCCAAATCTGTGAGCCTGCACGTCATAGACTACTGCTAATAAAGCACAAGAGGCGTCTAAACAAAATAAATACCCTTGGACGGGGATAGATGAACATGAATCCTATGTGAGTATTACTGACGGTAAAGGGATTCCACACAGACGCAATCAACTGATCAGGCTGCCAACCCAGTACACAGAGCGGGATTGAGATAAGACTCAGACCCTGGCCTTCTTCAGGCACTCAGGACACACAATACTGTTTCCTCCCCAGATTTTTTTTCCCTCTATGTCACCCTTCATATGATGAGCAAAAGCCTTTACCTGGTGCAGTCCTCAATTCTTATGCTACCTCTTATGTCTTCCAAGTATTCACTTAAGTAAGGAAAACTAACACTGATGAAAATGCTATTACACAAAAAATACAGGGGGGAGGGGCTGCGTAATATACAATCAAAGTAGCTGAAAGTCCTGGGGGGGGGGCAGGGGGAACCTGTCAATCTAGCAGAGTAATTCTCAAAGAAGTCCACGTTCTATACCAACACCACCATTCCTTTTCCTCTTCTCATCTGATTTTACATGCCTTACTCTTAGAATAACAAACCATGTACTCTTGAATATTCATCACTGTACTGAAGTCCATGTTCTCAGCCTTCAGCCAAGTTTTTCTACTTGTTTCTCTACAAACTCAGTGTAATTTACCTAGATGCCTCGCCAAGATGTCACAGTTTGCAGTTAGACTGTAACAGGTGGTGCTGTAAAAATGTCAGATATGTTTAGCGATCAGAAATAAAGCGATTCTTTAAAACAACCCGTTACACACCTAAAATTAAAATCCTCTGCAGTGATTATATGGTCTTGCTAGTTACGTTCACAATTGTCCATATTGTGGTTAGGGCACTGATTTATTTCTTTTAAAAAAAACAAAAAAAAAAAACAAAAAAACCCAACAAAAAACAACAAACCAAACCAACCAAACAAAAAAAGCAAAACCAAAAACACAACCTTGAAAGATGTCATAGGTTTCTATATAAGCCAAGTAGATTTTTCCCCAAAAGGGGGACAAAGTTTACCTTAAGAATTGAGTATGACCTGCAAAACCAACCAATGGCTATTTCTTCCCAATAGAGTAATAGAAGGCTCTTCCCAAATTCTGCAACACAAAACACTAAGCAGCCATAAAGGGCTTTAGATGCATATGTCTACATTTGACAGATCAAGCAGATTGAGGAAATACATTACTGCATTGTAAAAATTCCAGTTTTGATGTGAATCTTGGCATCATTCTTACTGACGTTCAGTATGACAACTAGGCTTACTGTGTACCCCACACTGATCCCTTGTCTGCATGGTGTTTAAAACAACAGAAAAACTTTTCCTGAATCACATTCTCCTTTTCATTTTAATAAACACCTGTGAGGAATGTTTATCTTGTAACCTACAGCAAACAATTATTTAACTACTTCAAACAACTACAAACAAAACATAGTTCCAGATGTAGCACCTTTGTGTTTACTTAAAGTTGCAAAGCAGTTGAGACGTTTTAAAACCTGATCCTCTTTACGTAAAGACCTCAATATACATAACAAAACTTAAGACACATTTATTCACAAATAGTTTTACCTTATTCTAAAATCACCTTGCCACATTGTTCCTAACAGATACTGCGTATCCTATCTGTTTTAGGAAGGTAATAAATACTTGAAGATTCAAGTCCAGGACCTTGTGAAAGAGCAGCTAGAGAGACAAGTCAGGTGTTCAGACTTGTTAGCAAGGCTACACTAGGCCCTACATGTCAGTCTGATCTTACGCTCTTTGAAAAACAGTGTCACCAGATACAAAGAGCTCTAAAAGAAACTCGAAAGCTCTTGACTTTGTAACTTGCCAGTACATACACAATACACCCTTCAATAATGGGCTCTTTGAACTTAAAAGTTATAAAGACTGTTCCGAGAATAGGGCAATGACAGGCATATAACTTTTAAAACAGGTATTTAATTGCTACTGTGAGTTTCCAAAGACAAGAAAACAGCAAGGGATACTAGGGACTAAACAGCACAAGAATGGAAACACCTCACATCTCACACACAGGCCAAGTTGAACACAGACTTAAAGACGTTCACTAAGAAACAGCAGATACTTGGTAAAGGCAGTTAAAGAATGACAGCATAATTTTAAGACGCCATAAACTGAGACAAAGCTACTTATTTTCTGACTTAAAAAATCCTAACTATAACTAAAATGGTTCTAAGGTACTAAAATATTGAACATCATCTGCTTCTGCAGACCATAGGAGAGGCAAAGCTAGCCTATTCATTAAAACTTTCTCCTCTCTCACTGTACATGTAGCTCCCCGGATACTCAGCTGGCAACAAACAAATTCTGAAGCAATACAGCAGGCTTATTAATTCGGCTTTAACGAAGCATGTGGAAAGTGCACAAGACACACACACAGAGGTCACAGCAGACACCAACACATAGTTCCAGACAAATACACATCCTCAGCTTCCAGGAAGGAAAGGAAAGACATAGGAAGGCGCCTCTCTGGATTTAGGGGTCTATCGTGACGGCAGCTCAGTTCTGAGCGTGCTCTTTCATAACAAATCGTGTTATCTGTACTAATAGCCTTACTACATACAAATAAAATTCAGCCTGCTGGTCCCCTAGGATCAAGGACTACCTTCACCACCTTTTCATGCTATCTTCTGCCAGCAGCCAAAACCAAACTCTTTAGTTTTCACACTGAGACACACGGGGAAACAGCGTAGCCTTCCAAGACCTGCATCACCTTGAGCTTGCCCAGGAACTGAAGAACATTGTGTATAAACCATAACAAAAGCCTCTCCCGCACCCAAAAGCGCATAGGGAGATTCGTACTTCCCGCGGCAAGTTTCGCACAGCCCGGGGCGATCCACCCGGCAGAGCCCCTCCTGCTGACACCAAGATGCACGGCTGGGGGCGCCCAGGCCTACCCCCAGGCTGACGCTACAGCCACACGGCTTCCTCCCGCACCGCCCGACGTGACCCCCGCGGCTTGGCCCGCTCGGGGCAATGGGAAAGAGCCGGGGCGGCGCAGCCGGGGGCTCCTACCTTGTTCGAGGCCATTTCGCTGACGGAGTGTCTGGTCTGCAGGGTCTCCAGCTGGTCCAGGCACCAGTCCAGCTCCTCCAGGGTCTCGCTGGCCAGTTTTTGGTAGGCCTCCTCTGCGAAGAGATAGGGAAAGGTGTACTCAGTTTGCAAGCGTTTCACAGGTCTAACGGCGACCTCCAGCAGGTCCATCCTCCGCTGCCCGGTACCCACACATGAGTGCTGCTCCCTCATATTGCCAGCCCGGGCACCGAGAGGCAGGGCGCTTTCCGCTCCGCGGGGCTGCGCTTCTCTTCAGAGCCACTGGGACGCCCAGTCGCGGCGCTGATGGAAAGGCCCGCTGCCCACCGCGCCTTGCCCGGTTGGGGGCCGCGGCACCGGCCCCTGGTAGGCAGCGCCAAGCACTGCGGGCGCGTAGCGGCCCTAGGCGGCGGGGCCGAGTGTGCCACTAGTGGGACGGGGAGGGACAGGCAAGGATGAAACAGCGCTGCCGCCAGCTGCGGCCACTACGCTTCCTGTTTTCGCCGCTCCGCCGGCTGCAGGGCTGCTAGCGGGTACACGTCGCACCCCCTTATCCTCACCCTCCCTCCTCTCAGGGAGCCGCCACGGAGCGGGGAGCCTCGCAAAAGCCGGCACGGAGCCCGTTCTGCCGCGGGCACTCACAAGACGCGCTGTGCCCTCGTCCCCATATTTTGTTAGCTACCCACAGGGGTGTCATGAGATTTGAGCTGTTAGTGCTTGCAAAGTGTGGGGAGGATGTAGAAACAGGTGCAAGTGCTGGGGATAATGACCTGCCGAAGCACCAGCTGTTAAAGGAGTGTTCAGATAACTGCAGTAGTGTTTGCTCTAACCCAAAAGCCTCTCAGTGTGCATGCACAAAGTATCATGTGTTGGCTGTAAGCAAAAAAACAGGCTGATGAAAGTTTTGGAACTGGATCATGCAAGACAGTATGGAAAACAGATCCTAAAATGTTATTGAAAGTCATGGTTTAACCAAAATTGCTATATAGCATACTGGAGCTAACTGTCATAAAACTTGGAGAAGCTTCACTTACAGAGTGAAAGCACTTCCTGAGCAAAAGACGTTCCCTTCTTCTGTCACTCTACAAAAGCACGAGATTTGTTGGTACACAAATAATTAATTCAGAAAAATAATCCCACGCTTAGGGTGAGAGCCTCACCCACAAATTCTGGCTACTTTTTTTTTTTTTTTTTTGGTGTAGATCGGAATGGGAGAACCCATCTCCCTGCTGACCTCAGAACTGAGTGAGTTTTAGTCCAGGCATCCTGTCTTGCATGAATCTGAACCATCAAGTTTTGAAACATATGGCGTGAATGTTTTTGAGTTAGCTACACGCAAACATAACTCCAGGGCAGAGAAGTGTTTCTTCATTGGGTTTAGTTTTGCTATCTGTAACATCTTCTTTACCTTGTTTCACATCAAATTAACCTATTTTCAAAATGTCAGACAAGCAAAATATCAGGCAAACAAATTAACTAAACCTCCCTTTTAAATAAAATGCCCCAGCATGGACTACTGCCAAATAGCTCAGTGCATCACTGCTCAACATCTAGAATGCTAGATTTGTATCCTTCTACATTTCAGAGCACATGCTCAAAAACTTCAGATTCCTTTACAGATGTAAAACTTTGCATACTTGTGGGTATTGCTATATTACACAATTTTGAATAATCTCCATTCAAATCTGGAAAAAGGCAACATAAAAAGAAATTTGAATTGAGCTTAATTGGCAGGACCATCTAAAGAAAATTTTGCAGTGCCTGCCTGTATCATGATTACCTTGCCTCTTCAGCAAACAAAACATTGACCAATACTCAAGAAAAAACATCCCCAGTGAATTGTAAATACTGTCTTTCAGATGCGTCATACTTCCTCTAAATGCTATCTGATCCAGAAGAATTCCCCTGGCAAATAACATCAGGACTTTCCAGACTGTTCATCCATTAGAAGAGAATCTGTGACGTTCTGCAACACAGCAAACATCATAGCTCACTAGTTGTTGAACATGACTGGTTTACTGACCTCATAGCATAGATTTCAAGATCAGTACTGGAAATAGAAATAACTTTGTTTCTACTATGTTTGTAAGTGTACTGTGTTCAAGGCTTTTGATGAGGACTGAGATGGAGTTAATGTATGCATAGTTATCTGATGACCTTAATACAATGATTTCATTGAGCATAAAATGCATAATGAAGTGAGGTAAACAGATTATATATCATGCTATTTTGTTGCTAGCCTACAGCCTGCCCTTCACCAGTTCTTGAAAATCAGAGAGTGGGAAACTTGTGTTTTTCTTCACAAGTGAACACCATCCCTTCTAATACTTAAAAGAGTAAGAGTATAAGGTTTTCTAAGAAGCGTGAAACAAAATAAACTTGAAGGATACCATAGTTAGGTAAAAGGCATAAAACACTCAGTATGTTATTTATTTTAAGGGTTTTTTTCTTATTATCCATGTAGCAATAATATATATTACCAAGAGCATCTTATATTCAGGACTCTTTGTCTGCTATCCACCTTCCCAGTATATCTCAATTCACATTAGAAACCAGAATTATCCAAGGTAGTCTCATCACCCTTAGGATGTTTCTCACAATCTGTCGTTTCTGGCTTCCATAGTTCCAAGACTCTGTGGCTGCCATGGGGACCCGACTGACCACTCAGAGTAAGAAAACTTCTGATGGCTCACACTAGGCTAACGACTTGCTGAACCTCCAGCCAGTTCTCAGATTGCAGAGAGGCCAGGTCAGCCCTGATAGCTTAAATGGAAACAAAAGGGTTTCTAACTGGTGACAGAATACCTGTAAACAAGCATGCTCGCTTTGTTCCTGCAGTTTTGAAGGGCAGAACCACAGGAAAGCTTTTTTTCTAAACTACTGAAGCTCTAAATTTGGCCCACACCTCTGTTGCTATACAATGTGGTGGAAAATGTTGTCAAGGTTAACAGCTTCTCAAATATAACAACTTGTTGCCACTCCACTAAGAATAAAAAAACAATTAACAGCCTCACAGTTTTCAGTCTCCCAGTACTGTTTCTGACCACTGTTTCCCAGCCAGGACTCAACTACTAAACAGGCTTTTTTGGTATAGGTACATGATTAATCTTCCCCTCCTGCCCTGCCTCCTCCCCTCCTCTGATACGATGAAGTCCTGAAACAGATTAACTTCTGTAAATGAGAGGGCTTTTGAAATATCAAAGTTTCGTTTTACATCTCATTAGACTTAATGAGAGGGAGAGAAGCACAGTTTAACACCAGCTGCTTTAATAATTGTTCACATTATTTCATATAGGCTTTCAGAAAAAAAAGAAAGTGGCAGCAAACAGTCTCTTTACAGTTCTCAGATTACTACAAACAATTCCACTGCATGTAGCTTTCAGTACAGTACATTCAAAAAAACAAATGAAAGATTAGCAGAAGGAACTCTCAGCCATAATCACTTGGCATTGCAGGCCTATTATTTTTAAGAGTGCTTTATAAAAGAACTGATTCTTAGTACACTAGAGAGCTGTACCTGTATTGACACCTCTATTTGGAAACAACTTCTGTTCAAAATCTTCAAAATTACTACATGGCAATAATTAAGAACAGTGTCCACTTAACAGTTCACCACAGTTTTCATATACAGTGTCCCACTATTCCCAGAGGGGAGAAAAGCAATAGACTTCTCTACTACTCTTCAAGTGTATTTGAACTAATGTTTGCACTACTTTAAGAATTATCAGCACAGCAGAAATAAAACGTAAGTACAGATTCTTCATTGTTGTACAATCAGTTGAGATTGTTTGTGTGGTGCAAAGAAGCTGGAAAAGACCTGACTCAACAAGTGCACAGCCATGGGCTTTGACCAGTGTGTTGCCTTAAAATAGGAGTGTCTTGGAAGCACGTGATCCAGATAGATTCATCATATGTGTTTTCTTTTGGGAGTGCAGGTAGCTAGAAGAAGCTCTGGAAACCTCCAGGCTACTCTAAATGAAGACGAGCTGAAGATCTACTATGAAACTCAGATCCTAGACATCTGCCCTGACTTTTCTGACCATCTTTTTTGCTCTTCTATCTAGTGTAAGTTTGAAGTTTGGAGCAACAGAATTGTGGAGACAAGAGTTTCAGATTTCTTACTGCTATAGCATTTAAAAAAAAAAAAATCCTCTGTGGCTCACACTAAGATTTTTTTCTGTAAACGATGAAGTTGGTACTTACAGCATTAACTGGTATCATATATATTGAAGTGACAGACATTTTAGTCAATGTTGGCTACTAAAGATAGCCATATTAACACTAACTCAGTGTAGAAATAGCATCCCTTTTGTCAGTCACCCATTTTACAACTGAAAAAAAGGCTGTCTTTGTGGACTGTTCATAGGTTTTACTGTTAATAAAAAGTAATTTAAGAGAATTTTTTATTAACAGTAAGTAATTAGCATCTGGGAAACTAACTCAGCTGCACCAGATTTCTCAGAAACTGTTCTGGTGTTCCCATCTGAACACTCACTTTCCTTCATGCCATGAATCTCTCCAAGTTTCCACTCTTGTGAAGAAAAATCCTTTGTACTTGATAGTAGTAGCCTTGTCCATAGATGGATTATGTCCGAGTAACCAGGACTAGTTTTTCAGGATGTGATGACTGCTGGCCTCCCCCAAAGTACTGCTTTATACAATGTCAGTAGCACTAGCCTTAGGCTAGAGAAACTGCCTTATCTCCTTGCGCAGATAATGTAGTAACCTCTAGGAAATAATTGGAGCAAAATGATAAAAATCCAGTTACGCACAACTTGCCAAAACACATGACTGCATTTGTATTATAAAAAGGACTGTATAAAGAAATACGGGGACAAAACACACAATAACGGATCTACAAAAAAAAAGACGTGGGTTTTTTTTCCCCACAGCATTTTGTATTTCTCTAATGGTCTCAGGCAAGTCAACCTATGCCATGTAACAATCTCTCTGTACCCTAGGACTATATTTCAAGGGCAAAAGTATGAATAACATGATTATATTCTTACAAAAAACAGGTAACAGGAAGGCTTCAGACACCTACAAAGAAGTTATCAGGCTCTTAAAACAGGACTATTAGAGTTAGTTCAGAGTAAATAAGGCACTTTTGACTCTTGTAAATAAACTGTATCATTAGGCTCTCACTATGATGTAGTTCAGTTTCACTGTGCAAGGATGGAGATGTTAGTTGTGCTGGTTTCCTCTTTTTTTTCTGTTAAACATTCAGTCTAGTACTTGGAAAAAAAAAAGCTATGGAATGAAGTTACATATCATACTGATATGATTTGTTCTAAAGTCTAAAAGTATTTCTGTATTAAGTATTTGCAAAGTCTTGTGATGCCAGAGTAGTACAGCAGACTATGAGAAAAGTATTTCATTGAAACTAAGCAGGAAATGTGTATGTACATATTCAGTATATGCAGAGTATTTTAATAATATACTGCTTTAAAGACACAGCACATCAAAATGTTTTCAGTGTGAATATTTGAATTCACTCTTTGCTGTTATCCAGTATCCATTAAGAGCAAATGAAAATTCTTATGTTGCCACACATCCATACTCAGTACTCCCTTCACCTCTGACCACTTTGGCAAAGGACTAACACACTCCTTACTCCACTGCCTGTAAGAATCTGTCAAAAGGACCACTGTTAGTCATTGGTGAGAAGAAGTAAGGCCTTCCATCAAGCAATCGACCTTGCTCAAAACAAAGATAAAGAGGAAAGCTCTTTATTTTCAAGTAGCAAAATATCCCTTGCGTGTATTTTTATTGCCTTTTTTTTTTTTTTATCAACAAACTGACAGTCTCTGACCCTAGTAGAAGTGATCAAAGGATATTACATTGTCCACATCAAGACTTCACTGAAGAGCTCAACTCATATATGTTAGTCTGGGCATTACAGTGAAAGCAAGAAATACAAATCACTAGACCTATGTGTGTAAAACTTTACTCTTAAAACACCTACTAAGAATTTTGTTTTCCTACTTCCTTAGAACATATGATCAGAACACAAAGGAATAGCTCAAGCTTTTGTCAAAAAACAATAAAAGCCCAGTAGAAAATATCCAATTAAATTTAAGCAGATTACTGATGGTTTTGTTTAAGATGTTTATAGCTAATAGGTGTCTGGTAGTAACACATACCTGCTTCCTAAAGAAAGGGCTCTAAAAATTTCCTGACTGTTTCTGATGGCAATTCTAATTTAAATCAGATTTGCATGGTATCAGTACAATAAACTCCTCAAAATGCAGTAGATTATCTGTTACTTCTGCAAAATTCCATGCTTATGTCTGAGACTGCTGAAAAAGTAAATACTCTTTTTTCCTATAAATTACGAGACTTAGGAGGCAGATAAACTCAGTCTGGTTTTAGCAAGATAATTCTAATAGAATCTCTCATCATAAATATTCTCATAATCTTCTTTGGTTTAGTGTCATTGCTTATTAATGTATTCAGAATATTATCATAGTAGTGCCCAAAAGCCCCATTCAGGATTTAATCTCATTAAATAACAGATGGTGCAAATACATAAAAACTGGAGGTCTTCTCTAGTTTTTTAAGCACAACCTCACTTCCTTTTTATGCTGGTTTTAAATTGAAAACTTGACAAACACTGTGCCAGTCTTTTCCACACAGCAAATTACAACTCTTTCGCAATATTCAATAGCTGTTCATTTCCCTGAAACACACAGGGTTTTTTCCCCTCATATCATCTTTTAGAAATCCTGTACCCAACACTCAGCACTGATTTATGTGGTGCCACGCTTTTTCATACTGATGACCTGTCTCTAATTTTTAGNGAGACCCCAAGTGATTTTCAGACTGTCCCTGAATTTTTAGGTAGATTAAATAAAAGGCATCAAAAGTAAGGTAAGAACAAAAACATTCAGGTGATATACACTGCAGTAATGACTAATCCACTTCATTCTAGAGCTTTCTTTGTTATTATTTATTTGAGAAAAATTGCTGAACATATTTGTTTCTCCTTCTGTGGTTAATGGTCTAAATTAGAACTGATGGGTAACGTTTTCCATTCCAGAGAATTTTCTGAGATTTCAAAAACACCAAAACAGAAAAATCTACTACTTCACAGGGGGGCACCACAAAACTGGTTCAGAGTTGTTCATTTTGGGTGGGTTTTTTTTGTGAAATGCAATAGAAGAAACTCATACCTTAAAATAGCCTTATTATTATGCAACAGTCCTGGAAAAAAGAAAGGTCAAAGCAAAGGCAATTGCTATGGGTTTCATAGTGCCACCTGGGGCTCATGTGCAAATTTGTCCAGAGACTGAAGGAGCCTTAACAAGCTCACTAATCATTCCTCATCAATACTGCAAAAAATTTGGACAGTAAAAAACCAAAAACTTGTTTGCCAAATTGTTTCTTTTCCTAGTAGAAGAAGGAGCACTGTGAAATAATTATCTGCACTTTGTGACTTAATCCTAGGACACTCACCTGTGCAAAGGGGCCATTTCAACATGTCAACAGGTTCCTACCTCCTTTTTCAGATTTTGTTGTTGTTGTTTCGAGTTTTTTTTGTTTCCTGTCTAAAAGATGAGCTTTGCATATCATCTTTTAAGATTACCTTTTCCAGGTGAGTAAGAGCTGTCCCAATTTCAAAATATCATTTCTGACTTTCTAAACTCTGTGGGTTTCAAAGCAAATATTGGAACATATCTAAAGAAATACAAATAACTGTACTTTTCTCTATGGGTAACTTCTTTCCTGTTTGTGCCCAAACTTGTATATCAGAGATCCTACAGAAGAATTGCACTGTCTGTTCTCGGATACAAAACCAAACAGAAATCCACAGAGTTAAGCTCAAAACCAACTTCTGCAACTAAAGGTATGAAGGCAGGAGCAATACACACAGATTGGCAGTAAGAAAGTAGTAAGTTGTCCAGACCAGGAAGATCTGCTAAAAGTAATCTGTGGGGAGTCTGCCAGCAGGAGAGTTTAATCAAAGGAAATCTCTGTTAAATGTGTCAGGAAAAATCGAGCTTTTTCTGAATTCAGACTTAGCCTACATTATTATATGGTGTGATTTTGGGGGCTGTCTTGTGCATAGACAAGAATTGGACAACTACCTGAAATGAGGTTGGACCGAGATGGAGGTAGGTGGACTTGATGATCTTAAAGGTCTTTTCCAACCTTAATGATTCTGTGATTCTGTGTGATTCTGTGATCCTCATGCATCCCTTCCTACTCAGGACATTCTATGATTCTATGATGTTTTGCCAATAATTACAAATATTTTTCCATTAGCAATTTAAAGGACAATTTCTAATTTTGTGCACTAGAAAAACAACATTTCTCAACTTTTGCTACAGCAAGCTTTAACTTAATAAACACTATTTCCTGTCGAAAGTAAAAAAAGAATAATTCATTGCCCAGGTCACAACAGTCTGGATTGTTCCAAGTGACAGCATATCCCCGACAGCAGTGTGGCAACACGAGAAATAGACACCCCTACCCAGGGCGGGGGTCAATACTTGATCTACTGGTCACCAATGCAGACGAGCTCATCAGGGACCTCAAGACTGGAGGCTTCCTGGACTGCAGTGATTATGCACTGGTGGAATTCACAGTCCTGAGGGTCACTAATCAGCCAAGAAGCAAAGTCAGGACCCTGGATTTCAAAAAATCAAAACTCCAACTCTTCAAAGAGTTACTCAGCAGGATACCCTGGGAAAAGTTCCTCAAGGATAAGAAAGCAGAACAGAGCTGGCAGATCTTTAAGGACAGGACTTTAAGGAGGTGTTTAAGAGAAGATTGGATGTGGCACTGAGTGGCATGGTTTCGATGTTGTAGTGTTATTGGGTCATAGGCCGGACTTGGTGATCCCGGGGGTCTTTTCCAGCCTTGGTGATTCTGTGACTCGGTGATTCTGTGATTCTGTGACACTTTCCATAGAGCACAAGAGCTCTCAATCCCCAGGTGTAAGAAATCTGGTAAGANCCCAGGTGTAAGAAATCTGGTAAGAAAGGGAAGAGCCCTGCATGGCTGAGTCAAGACCTGCTGGTCAAATTAAAAACCAAGAAGGAGCTACACAGGCAGTAGAAGCAGGGACAGGGATCTTGGGAAGAGTATAGAGATGCTGCCCAATGGCGTAGAGATGAAGTCAGGACGGCTAAAGCACAGCTAGAGCTCAACTTAGCA
>VWZO01002967.1:0-24858 GCA_013396975.1 Bucco capensis | reverse complement strand
TCTGCCAGCTAGTCTGCTGATGGAGGAGTTGACTTTGTCTCTGAATCACCCAGCCATGAAGGCCTTGATGGCCCTTTCCTTGTATGGTGGGTGAAGCTGGCTCGTTTTTGTTTTGGGTAAGGTAAACGTGACACCTGGGTTGGGTTACCTGTCCCACCTTTCAAACTAGTATTTGTGAATATTCCCTAAAAAACTTGTCTTTGCTGTTACACCCTGAGATGCAGAGTCCATGCTTATTAATCTGACCTCCGACAAATGACCTCCGACATAAAATATTTCTTGTTTTGACTAAAATCAAATTCCAAGAGGTTTCAAAATAACAAGGAGCAATGACAGCCTTTTTGTTTTGGGTGCACATACAAATACTCCAATTTATTGAGGAGGACTGCTGCAGAAGTGTCCTGCAATTCACTGGAAATCAAAATCAATGGTATGAGCACTTACCAGGAAGAAACCTAAAAGATCCTTAGATACGAGTTATTTGGGTTTCACGCTATAAAAATTAATACTACCTCTGGTAATTAATGTTATTATAATGCAATGGAAAGTAATACTGCAACACTTTGACACAGGTTGAGTTATTTATAAATAGAGCAACAGTATCTACTGAACATTTCCACCCATTCAGGATTATTCCTGTGAATTCCTACACCTCTGCCTAACAAGAGACTGGCTCCCCATTAGCAATTGGAGTCATTCTGAAAGTAATGTCATTACTTTTCCTGTTAAGCTACTGGTTTTTCTTGTCTTTTTTTACCTCCTCTACAAACAAGTCTCAGTGATAATTTTTGGTATTAGATTTCCTTCACTTTTTTTTCCTTTTCATTTTTTATCATAGGCAATTTACATTTGGACATGTAGCAAAATTTTGTCCCACACTTCCTGTCATCATTTATTTTATTATTAATTTTTTTTTAGCAGATTTTATTTACAGGTTGTTTTGTAAGCAGTAAAAATAATGCATGCACATAATACAGAAAGTATTTTCTATCTCTAGATAGCAAAAATAATCACAAAATTATGAGCTGTATTCAACAATGTGTTATAATTAATTGCATGCTCTTCATAATTTTTGAATTTTAATATAAACTCCTCTGTTTAGCTAGGAGATGTTAAGGAATTTGAAGGATGCATTAATATGGGCAGCATCAGCCTTCAGCTTACTTTAATGTTTTTTTTCTTGCATGTTACAAGAGTTGTTTTCATGTTCTCTGTTTTAAATTAATGTTGTGTTTGCACTGCACTGTGAGACAACTTTCTTATCGGTAGTCCATATTTTGTAGTGTTTCCTTCTGTGTCAGTGTCCTGTTACGAATTCACAGCACTGTGGACATTTGGGATTTATTATTACTGTCCTTTAAAACAGACACTTATCTTTCAACACTGATTTAAAAAAAAAAAAGAAAATCACCAGAGGATCCAGTGAACATAAAGCTTCCTATTACATATAAAGCTTTATACACAAAGCTTTACTGCTGGACAACCCTTGAATTCATATCTTCTATTAGCAGAACTGAAGAGTTCACTACCAAGTACTTCCTCAACATCCTGTCCTAAGATGGCCCTGTTACCTCTGCTTCTTCTGTCATCCACTGTTGTAAACCTAAGCTGCTGTAACTCCACACATTGCCTTTTTACCATAGATTCAAATAGCCTTACAACAGCTCTAAACCACACACAGAATTAAAGCCCAAACCAGTTTCTCTCCATTCACACTGCAGCTGGGTCCAGTGAATTCTAGATGATTCTAAGAATCTGGGATTTTTCCCTCTTCAAAGTAAGAATTAAAAACAAAGGGCTTATATACACAATGTAACAACCCACAAGCACTGAAAATATTAGGCAAGGGAAACCTGTATGTGTAACACAAACTGGTTCATTCAGACCTGTGATCCCTCCAAATTGAATGTCTGAGCATTGTGACACAGCAACATGACATCCTTCTCCAAGTCTCCAAGACTCCGATACTTATGGTTGCGAATTCTTTCCTGTTGTATTTGTTGGGGAAATGAAGAGAAGTATTGGGCAGTGGTGCAGAAAAAAAACAGCAGACAGAACACTGTATTAATATTTCATTTCAACACACTAAAAGCTTTCTCTTTTAAAATTTTACCCAAGCATCAATTCAACTATCTGTTTAAAACAAAGAAAGTCTTAAAATGTACTGTTAATATATTGCTCAAAAAACCACATCAGAGTAATACAGTAAAAATTAAGCAATTGTTGTGTGCACTGCAAGGGACAAAAGACAAAAAAATGGAGCTCTTTCAGTAAAAGGAGTTCCGGCTTCTTCTTTCAATCTGCTAACGTGTATCTGGATCTGACTTGGCTATTCCAAGATGTGATGCTAGTTTAGGGATGACTATTCCCCTAGAATCATTAAACCTTTGCAAAACCTGTGTTTTTATTGAAGATATGCTTACAGATTCACAGTAAGGTCTCTGCAAAAAACACAGTGAGATGTATTTGAAAGTGTCACTCATGTCACGCTGCTACATTTTGATTTTGACATTACAGTGATACATACTAAACAAAATTCCTAGCAAGGTGTGTAAAAATGTTTTAACATCTAAGCCACAAATACAGGTAAATGCTATATTCATGTTGCTATAATTTTAATGACAACTTGATGCTCACCCTTCTGTATAATAAAAAGAAACTGAGGAATCTTTACTTCCAAGAAAGTTTCTTACCTTTATCTTTTTGAAGTCCACTGGTTTTCTAATCAATTCATAATACTCTGGTAATTCTTTCCGAGACGGGAGCTGAATGAAGACTTCACTTAGCTGTCGTCCTGAACTGTTGAGAAAAGCAAACTGATAATGTTAGGAATTACTACAACTTTCTCCTACTCTCCCACCCACACACAATCTAATCATAAGAAAAATCATTAAAAAAAATGCCGATTTTTCTTTCAAAGAATTAGAAACTAAACCTTGCTATGATATTTTAATTTGGTACAGATACTTAATCTACAATTGAAAACATATCCTTTGTGCTGCTGTCTTAACATAACTTCATTACAGGATCATGTTGTAGGAGGCTTTACGGAAGCAGGACAGGATTTGAATCTGAATTCTGTAATGGTTTTCTGAGTACAGACTGATCCTTTTCTCTTGTCACTGTAACTTTATCTTCTTGGTCATTCTGTAGTTGTTATGTACTTCCTTGTCATAGCAAACCATTTGCTTATACTGATTTCCATCATTCCAGATGCAGATTTGTCTCAGAGTAACAAGAGCAATTTGGGTTTTTTTAGAACAGAAAAAATTTTTCACTTCCATTAATGACCGTGAGGCTTCTGGGAAGATCATCACAACTATACTGAAAAGCACTACTGCTGTTTGTACTTCAGTCATCTGAATTGAAGTGATGGGTTATCTAAAATCCTTTCACATGCTAAGACATTGCCTATCACTTACAGGTGCTAAGACTTCCAGATTTCCCATTGTTCATCCTTTATTAATAATTATTTTAACATCTTCAAATGAAGGGGTTTTTAAAACATTCTTATTTGTGGCTTCCCAAGTAATACACGGCTGTAAGTCAGCTGGAGAGGAAATGTGCTGATGGCACTTACAGGCTGAAGTCTTTTTTTTAACCTGTATGCATGTCCTTTTTGTCACAGATAAAGTATCAGAAAAAAGCTCTGCTGAGAGGAACTTCCATAGCATTTCACAAGCATTTCCCAGCCCTTATTCACATGCTTCCTTCTCTCGCAGCTACGCCAGAAAGCCCTGTTTTCTCATTTGCATGTTCATGGATACCAGCCTTCACAGGAGCCAGGCAAGAAGGCTGTAAAGTCCTGTCTCCACCTGAATTTCTCTCTTGCAGTCACCCTTCACAGGGGTGTGGGATTTTAACAGACACATTAAACTGATTCTGAACCAAAAGTAAACTGAGGCAATTCTGACATAGGTGATAAACAGAACAGCTCTGTCCTTCACAGAAATCATGAATGCCTGCTATATCTTTGGCATTTTAGTCATTTCTTCAGGCCTGAAATAGCATGATAATTTGAGAAGACAGTATTTTTCTTACGGACCTGACGGATCAATGAACAAGCAGGAACAGACAGAATTTCCTACACGGCTGTTGCTCATCTAATCCAAGATTTCTTACTGTTCTCAGTTTAGTCCTGGAAGACTGCTGCTCCTTATATACCTTACATCAGAGAGGACAATAATGTAAACATTCTAATTGCAGATTTGTAATCGGTGTTGTTTAACCAATTTGCTGGGTACCAACTGGCAGCTAGAGTATTTTTCCATCCAGTGCAAACCTAGAAGCCAAAAGCCACTGCCTCATTCCGACAAGTTTTGTCTGACTTGCAGAAGCCATTCCTCTTGCCTGCTTAGCATTACCTGCCAGGCTGCTTCCCAGATTAGAGCAAGATTACGGCACATGCATGAATGCCTTTCTGGATGTTGCTGCTGCACAGTGAGACAAGGCAGCATACTGCACATCTCTTGTTAGAGAAGGAGAGAATGAAGTCTATCAGCTGTTGTGGAAGGTATCTGACAGACCACCTGCACCTCCCACTCCAGGCAGTTACTAGAAATTTCACTCAACGGATCTAATTTACTTGGGAAGCAAGTAAATGGGCATCTATTTGTCATACCAAGTCTTACTATTTCTTTCCTGCCAGCAAATAATTGTGAAACTCAGGCTACTGCACCTCCCATCTCCTTTGGTACTGTTCCCTGTTAAAATGGGAGCTGTTTATACTATGGATTTAAAGGCACCAATTGTGCTAATGATCTAGAGTGACTAAGTCATGTCACATGACAGATCATAATTATCTTTATCTCAGATTGCCTTCCCAAAGAGAAACTAGAAGCAATACAAGGAACACCAATGCATTAACTTCACACTACACTACTAACTAAATTAATGTGTTTCTACTTATTTGCAAATTGAGGACTGTTACCTTTTTTGTTAAGAGAACTGCTGAACACAGCTGCAAGTGAGATCAATTAAATTTGTTCTGAACCTACAGAACACTAAGCACCCTGAGAAATCAGATCTCTGGTGCCCAAATAGTGTCTTAAAATTTAAGTTTCTATTCCTTACTTGTAAATTGGGAATAAAATGTTGTGAAAATGTTCTGTATCTGTAAAATGTTCAGATTCATTTTGAGCATTATAAAGAATCCCAAGGGAAATTCAGCCATTCATTAATGGCTCACCTTGTATATGCAAGGCACTGGTCCTGTGGAAATGCAAAGTAAAGCAGTAACGCTGTCCTGCCATTACACAGCATACTGTAATATACCTTCCTAAGGGAATCACATTAGATTTCCACCTTTATTCTGTTATGTCCTATTCTTCTGTATGCTTGACTTAACAATCTTAAAAGTTATTTTAATAAATCTGTGCAATATTCTGGCATATGATATGCATGTAAACTAATCCTTAAAAAGTGTGAAAAGCCTTCAAAACTTTGTGCATATGAATTCAGATTTGCTGTGCAGAAGAACTGAGTTATTGCTGCATTTTAAAATTCAGCAGCTTTTTTTTAACGGAAATATCTATTTGTGAAAAATCACTAAACCAGTGAACCTGGTGTTGGTTCAACTACATTTCAGAGTCTAACAACAAACAGAATGATGTAAGTATAAGGAAACAGCTACTAATGATCTAATTTTGATCGAATTTTAAAACAAGTTTAGCATACCTGTGCTACTAATAAAAGCTCCTGATGATTATAACAGTTTTTATCACATTGTTGTATTTTTTCCTTTTTTTTTTACATGTACACATCCAGCCTTATATTTGATATTAAAAATATAACAGTAGTAAATTATTAAACACAAATATCCTATTTTCAAGACATAAATCTAGCCAATGGCTATTTGTTCACACAATCTATTAAACTAAGAACTCCATAGAAAATCTTCAAGCTTTTGCTTGGTATAGTAAGTTACTGAGAATCATTTAAGGCCACAAAAGAAAAAGCATTAAGGGCATGAAATATGCAAAAGCGAGAAGACTCGTTCCTGATTTTTGTCTATTCAGATCAATAACAGCTTACTCTATTCTAGTCTATCATTTTTATAGAACCTCCTCTAACAAAGAAATACTATCTTCAGCTCCTTTTGTACATGTGCATCTATACTGTAAATTAATGTGATCTTTTCTTACATAATCTCAAATAGCTGTGTAGTAGATACAATAGGAGAAAATCAGTAATTATTAATGCAACTCTTCATTTTAATCCCTCGCCTCACTTTTGTAATTACAAAATAAGAAGCACAACAACTGCCACATAAAAATCATGCGCAGTAAGAATCACTTGGGGTTGCCTAGCAACTAGCAGGCTACGTGCTGAAGGGAAGAAGGGCCAGAATAAATTAAAGACCTGACTGCGAAAAAACTGTGACAGTTCACTGCTAGTGCAGCAGCTCAACATTCTAGTCCTATGCATGCTCACAGAAAAAAAACCAAAACCTGCATACTGTGCAAGTTAAAAGCCATTAATAAAAACTGCTCATTTAAAAAATAATTGTGTTTAGAAAAATGCTTGTGCTCAGTGTTTTTGATTTTCTCTCATTTTTGTCAATCTACTTACAAGGTGCACACAAGCATATATTTCGTGGAATTAAATTCAGAAACAATTAGTCCACATTGGTATGAGGCTCTTTTTGTGTATGTTTTCCCTGGCAGTATGCAGNTCCTCTGTTTATCAGCGTGCTTGTAAAAGGTGCTGATGAGGGGCATGGGTGAAGCCCTCCCTGGATCTTCGTTCTCGAAGCCTAGCCTTACATACATGCAGCCAGAAGCAAGCTGCCACTGACCTGTCAAAAGTTTTACTACTATTAACAGCCCTTCTCCTTACAAATCAAAAGGAGAGACAATTATGAAGCTGAAACTACAAGATGTTCTTGTTTTTCTGGCAAATTTTACATTTTTAGCAAATACCAAAATTTCAATTTAAGTGGGCAGAAATAATAATTCTCCAGACTTGTGCTACTCAGAGCGCTCACAACTAGAACCACAGCATGCAAAATACAACTCCTCATCAAATGCAACACACAAGGATGCTCTTGAAAAAAAAGCGTGTGTGTGTGTGTATAAGGAGAATTAGAAGGGTTTACACAGCAAGGTGATCCCTCTGTATTTAACAGCTTCCAGCAGTAACCCAGCTATGCAGGGAGATGATTAATTTTCATTAAGTGTATTTAATGATTGTTCCTTTTTGGAACTGACTGCAGGAATACATACTGGACCTGTTCCAATCACTGAAATGGACATGTGTCGTCATCGTCGTCGTGGCTAGGCTTTGCAAACGAAGATCCAGGGAGGGCTCCATCCACGCTCCTCATCAGCGCCTTTTCCAAGCGCGCTGATAAAAAGAGGACAGCAGATAGCACCCTCGAGCCTGCGCAATGGATTTTTTTTTAGGTGAGACACAGCATGCGCAGAGCTGGACCCAGCCTTTTGTACTAAGGTTCATCTGCCAGGGCCTAGCAAGCTTGGACACTGGCAGCAAAGTCCTTAGGATGGAGGTTTTATTAGAGTGTCCTTCTCTTAGATGGAAGGCCTTACAGGGCTAAACGAGCTCCATCTGCCCGGGTTTGGAATCAGAGTTGTCCTCCTAGGATGACTGCCAGAAGGCTAATGAGCACATCCTACCCATACAAGGATTATAGGAACATGGGTATCACTCCCCACACTTTACCGTGGGCAATGAGTTTAATGCTCCCTCTGCTGTCGGCACAGTTATTGCACCAGGGGCCACAGGAGACCCCAAGTGATTTTCAGACTGTGCTTGGATATGTGTAAAAATACTTAAAAATTTAATCCCTGGTTTTGACATATGGCTATGTACTCCTTTGGCTTGGCTATCAGTAAGAATGATTTGGTTTGCATGTCTGCATACTCCAGAGTACCAGCTTGCAAAATTAATTACTAGTTAGATTAGTAATAGCTAACTACATTACTCACCATTTTACAAGAGTAAGAAACTCGTAACTTGGGAAAACAGCTGGAAGTAGTCTGAATAAAATCCATGTCACATACAGAGAAAACTACTGTCTACCTGAGCTACATCCTGTTAAAAGTACAATACTGTGGGCATGAGTTTAAACATTTTGGCTTTAATGGTGCAGTGATCAAAATGCTAAGCCTCATAGACACAAACACCAAGACCATATGGGAAGTCTGTTGCCACGCAGGAAAAATTTTAAGGGCACACCAACCCCACCCTACAATGTTCTTAACAGCTTTATTAAAACATGGTCAATGGCGGGAAGGATCCTGGCTTTGAGAAAGTAAAATGTGGTCAACAGCTACCTGCTATGGGGATGAGGCTTTGTGAAATTAACTCGTACACCATGCAAGTCCTTACTGTAAGTCTCAGGAGGAGTGCAGAGAGCAAGCAGATGACAAAGAAAAATTACTGTATGTAACAGAGCTATTGGTGTCCTGGGACTCTTGAAGGCAGCTGTCGCTATCTAAACAAAGCTAATGCAAACTAGCAGTAGCATCAAAGCGGCATCTAAATAGGAAACATCAAACTCTCATGTTAGGTAAGAGGACAGCAGATGTGTAGGTAACCTGGAGGGTTACAAAGTATGAAGCATCGTTCTTTTTCTCCACTTAAATCTAACAACCAAGAAAGGGAAGAAGATATGCTTACAGCTAGTCTTCCTCTGAAATAAAAAATAAAAGAAAATCTTCAAAAGAGGAAAAAGACAGTTTGGGGAAAAAAGCCTGCATGTGAGTGATGCAAAATCAATAGCTAGGACTCAAACATGGCATACATATTCCTTATTCTGAAAAGAACATCTATCTCCAGTAAAATTGTCCTTGCTTCCAAAAAGTGAAAGCATTTAAACTAGACATATAAACTAGTTTTTTGCTTTCTGAAAACACAGCATACATACAACATGTATGATTCTATGATTATCCATTACTATGAGCATTCCTAATTTTAGAGGGAAGGAAAGACATGTTAAAAGCATCAGAACTGCTGTGACAATAATGCTGGACTGATGCATTTCAGCTTTCCCTCTTCTAAACAAGCATTTTACAATGGAATACTAGAACAATGTACAAGGCTGTAAAGGTAACTAAAAAGTTTAAAAAAGAAGTGCAACAAAATCCCAGATTAAAAGGTGTTACTGCAAATAGAATCTGCAAAGATAATAGATAATACTTAACATTGGATAATCAGGATCAACTGTGTAACTGGAAAGGTATTTCCAAGTCCTTCAATCTAGGGCCTTGGCATGGTAAATAATAACATATTTTATCAAGGAATATAGCTCAAATCTGCCCAGGTATTTCTGCCCCATTGGTCCATATGGAAAGGCTCCACAACTCCTAGTTAACAAGTTAAATGTAGTCATGAATACTTACACTTGTATAGCCTCGTGGTCTCCATTCTAGATTTTACGTATTTCTACACTTTCCCTGTGTTTAAGAGTCCCTTCTTTCCCAGGTGAATTTACCAACAACAGTCCTCTCTCAGATTTGTGCTGTGTTTGGATAAACAAACCAACCTGCTTCCTCTTGCAAGACTCTCCTACACTACTTATCATTGAAACTTTACACTTACCTCAGTGTAAACTAATCTTTCTTGAAAAGTATTAAAGCACTACATACAGCAACTCAAAAGCATTAATAGTGTCATATATAACGGCATATACATATAATGAGTAATTCCTCACCCACACAGGCAATAATGTCAGGGTCAGATTCCTATTTTGTTATGGCAGGACAATACTGATGGCTTATAGTTAGCTTTTATCAATAATTTGTTTAGGTCATTCTTTTTCTGTCAGTTCTACATGATGAGTTTCCAACTCAAAGAAATGTTTTCAGTTTTCAGTCTGTTAAGTACCTTGCAATGCACTCCGAGGTGCTGTATTTCATGCCAGTGCTTTTACTCCAGACTTAGCTGTCTTTAGTCCTCCAAGAATACAATCCCAATATTGGTATTTTAAAACTTTGTATTTTTGGCTAGGACACTCCTCAATTACCACTACTATATTATGATCTATGCCAATACCAATACCAATTCTTCAAGAAACTTTGTGCTACCTTCCTTCCAGTTTAATAGTTCCTTTTCTAGTAATGCCTTCAGTTACGTATTTTTCTTTGTTTTCACTCAGATTATAAAGTTTACTCATCAGATCTCCTTTTTTTTTTCATATTAGATTCTAATTTTCCAGTGATATCCTAACAAATGCTTTACCAAAGCCAAGGCCAGGCTGGATGTGGCCCTGAGCAACCTGGTCTAGTGTGTGGCATCCCTGCCCATAGCAGGGGGGTTGGAACTAGGTGATCTCTGTGGTCCCTTCCAACCTGGCGATTCCATTATTCTATGATTCTATAGCATTACAGAATTATCTGAGTCAGAAGGGACCTTAGAAGATAATCTAGTCCAGGGACATCTTCAACTAGCCCAGGTGACTAGAAGTCAGAGTATTCTGACCATTTTTTCTGTCTTGGTTTTGTTTCATTACAGATTTATTCTCCATTCTAAGCTATTATAGACGAAACCTAGATTAACTCAGCTTCACTTATGATGGCAAGTGAGTACATAAGATAAAAAAGAAGGCTCTGCATCTGTAGTACTGCTTTGTATCTCACACCCCACAGTTCTTCTTCAAACTGAGCTACAACTATATGTTTCCACCTAAATGTAAGGAAAAACTTCTTTCCTTTAAGGGTAATGGAGCACTGAACAGTTTATCTAGGGAGACTGTGGAGTCTCTGTCGACTTTCAACATCCTCATGGATATGTTTCTGTGTAACCTGATCTAGGAGAACCTGTCTGGGACTAGATGGTCCCCAGAGGTCCCTTCCAACACTTACCTTCTGTGATCAATGAAGAGAAATACAAAGATATGACCAAGAAATTTCTACCAACACGAAGAAAAGCTTGAAACGCATCACCCAGTACTGGAATCAAAAACACAGTAGCTTGCAAGAAGCAAGTATTATCAACTTAACAAAGACCTCAACAGCTCTCGCACCAACAGTCCGCATTGAACGCTCTTCCAGCGCCTCACATCTCTGTCCTTTTACACCTTTTTAAAACTATTTTCCTTATATACATGGAGGACACCCCAGGTACCAGAATTTCAGGAAACTAAAGCAGGCTGCCAGTCAAGCCAAAGCATAAGCACTGAAGCTTTCTCTCCTTCAGTGTGTTGCTAGTTCTTTGGAAACATCACAAACCCCTCAGCTTGTAGATAAAAATTGCTCTGTAAGAACTATTAATGTTAATGGAAGGCTTCATTAAAATCAGTAGGATATCAGGATGTGGGATAGGAATAACAAGAAATAAGAGAAATGCTATACAGTACTGCAAAGAGAAAAATCTGAAGAAAAAGCTTGAATTTGCACTGAGGACATGACAGAGAGAAACAGTTAATTTGGTCTCAATATTAACTTCCACTGTCTTGCATGGAGTTCTTTAACTTAGGTTTGGAAGTAGCTGGATACCTACACCTCTGAATTTCCTTTTCAAAGAATCATATGCTGCATTTCTCTACACTGAACACGTACTTCATATCTTGCTAATTTGTCTGTTAAATCTTATTTTGACCTTCATAGTAATTGTTTAGCTCAAACTTCAGTTTACTAGTGTTTACTGCTTGCACTACTGTAGCCTCCAGCTTTCCTAGACATGGGCAACCCAGACTGTTTTGTTGGATTCTTTTTAAAGAAGGAAAGAATTGTACTTGTCCTGAAATGACTACAACAGAGGTCAAATACAACACAATCAGGGAAGTACTTGAAGAGTCCTTCCCTGCATCAACATTATACAGAATCAGCACACAGAACCAGCCAACTATATTTTTGTGGGCACCATGGAAAAATTTTTTTTTGAAGAAAGATTTTAACAAGACCAAAGAAATGGTTCTGTATTTACAAAGGGCTCCTCTCAAAAGCAAGGGAGATAAAGCACACAGATATCTATTAGTTTAGCAACACATTACACAATCACAGAATTACAGAGTCATTAAGGTTGGAAAAGACCTCTAAAATCACCAAGTCCAACCATACCTGTCACTAACATACCACTAAACCATGTCCCTAAGTAGAACATCTATGTTTCTTGAACACTTCCAGGGATGGTGACTCTACCACTGCCCTGGGCAGCCTATTCCAAGACTAAACAACCCTTTCAGTAAAGAAATTCTTCCTTATATCTAATCTAAACCTCCCCTGCTGCAACCTGAAGCCATTTCCTCCCATCCTCTCACTGTTAATCCTTTTTTTTTTTTTCCTGTTATAACTGCAACAAGACTTAATTAAGATTGTAGGATTGGTTTTGATAACGTTACTCTGGCCACCTTTTGGGACACAATCAGCTCTCTGTGGTCCAGATCAGCCCTCTGGACTTTCAGACATTAGAGAGGAAACATCTATTAATGCTGAAATTTTAAGCTAAAGACAAAGCATTCAAGCATTCAAATACTAAAAACCTCTTTTTTCCCCCAGATAAAGCTCATGGCCTAATTTTCTTCCAATTAACCTGTCCCTCTGTACTTGCCCCAATTGCCTTCACACACACAAAAGCCCAGAGCTGAACAAACATGAACCCCCAATAAAGCTGAAGGGTTCCAATGTCTAAAATCCACTTGATTCTAAAGCTGCAAATCCTGAAAATGTTCATCAAACTCTACAACAACATTCACCCTTAAGATTTTAAGTTATTAAAGTTTTCTGATGACTAAATTTGCAATTCTGTCCTGTCCCAACTTTTATAGGATTGGGTGGTTTGATTGTAACTTACAAAAAACCTGTAACACAGGAACTTAGAACTCTTCTGTATAGCTCATCACACTGAAGAGCTTAGTTTAACAGGCATTTTTAATTCCTATCACAATAGAGTTCCATACAGTTTTTAAAGTGGAAACCAATTCTGTCTTGCATAAATGTGGGCTCCTGGGAGAAGGGGGTATGCCTTGTCACAACATAATGGCACAGTGGTTAAGCTGTTTGACAAGAGATCAGATGTGAACGTCCTGGGGCACAAGCAACAGGGAAAAATCTTTAACTTCCCCATCAACTATCAGTTACTATCAGTAGCTATCCAGTAGGAACTGGAGGCTAGTGGAAGTAATTTTACTTGCTATTTTAAAAATGAGAAGTAAGTGTCCTGATCAGAAGTGCTTGGCTTCAGGAGAATGCTGAAGGCAGAGGGTCTAAAATGAAAAGATACTTCCTTACCGTCCTGACTGGAATACCTGAATAGCTTTTTCTTCAACTAACAGCTACTCTGTTAGCTGAGAGTCACAGCAAGCTAATACACTCATAGTAAGAGCCCTACAGTTTTGAGAAGCCTTCCAGGTCATGGCAAGACACACTAATTGGTAGCCATGAATTTGAAAAGATAATCTTAACACATGCTGCACCACTAAACTGAAGAAAAATCCTGCTCAAGCTAAACTTTCTTAAGTATACCTCCTAAACAAGAATGAGTTCACTTCTAAACAGGAGCTATGTGCCTACTTTTTTGTATTTGTTTCCACAACTTCCTATCAGATGGGTCTTTAAAAAAACTCTCTACAAATGGTAGGACAGGATCAGGCCCTAAGCGGAATTACTTTGCTGAAAAGCTGGGTCAGCAAATACTTCTAAAGACTGAAAACAATAAAGAAGCTGTCAAAACACAGAGAGAGAGAGGTATCAATAGAGAGGGAGAGAGTATAGGCAATACAGATCATGTCCAAGCTCACCTATCCTTGTAGTTTATCACAGTATCAATGATAGCATTCATTTGTTTTGTCAGTTTGGGTGGATTGGGAGACAACTTCTCTGCAGGAGGTCTGCCTCTTCTTTTCTTTGCTTTCTCTCCATCATCCTTCCCAGAATCCTTATCCACATTTCTTCGTCTCTTCCGTTTTTTAAGCCGGACTTCCTCTTCCATTTCTTCCAAATTGCCGTCTTCAATTGCCTGACAATCATGGATTCAAAAAGTATGATTTTTAAACAAGAGATATTGCAAAGGGAAATAACAAACTGCATTTAAAAACAAAAACATGACCTGACACAACACAGGTAATTCAACCCAAGATGTTCAGCTTATTTATAAAAGAGTCCAACAAGAGATTGAGTTACTGACAATCAAACAAATACTAAACATTAATTTGTTCTAAGACTCGCACTGTCATCTAAATAGATACACGTTTATCTGAGGCTTGAATTCCACACCACCTTACAGTTTCACACACAAAAATGGCCCATGGTACTGTGTCAGTGAGCGTACAAGCAACATTCATTTGTTCATGTCACTGGCAGTTCTGGCTTATGTAGTTTCATGCAGAACAGACTTTGATATCGCAGGTTTTCAACCAGGACAGTGTAACCTGTGCTCAGCTCCCAAAGCCAGACCACCCACTGTTCTTTATGTACACACAACACACAATGGCTCAACCTGTCTTCCAAACAGTTTAAGAAACTTCCAAATTGCCTAAACATTAAAACCATCTCTAAAATGTGTCATTTTCTTCTAGAATAGTAAGCAACAGATAGGCAGAAGCAGTGTTTCACCATAAAAAGCACTCATAACATGCGATGCAAAAAACCCCCACAAAAAGTCAACCCAACCCCCCCACAAGTCACAAACAATGAACACTAGTTCCATTACCTAGATGTATGCTTTTAACCAGACTAAGCAGCACTACGCCGAGGGATAAAAAACATTGCTATGAAACCCCAAACTAGAAATAAAAGGAACCTGTTCGCACACTGACTATCAGTTCCATGTGACAGAGCAAGAAGATGAACTTTTCTTGATTTGAGAAAGCCAACAAAAGAAATAAAAATATCGAGTCATAAGAGAACTGAAATTATAAATTAAAAAACACAAAACTGTCTTAAAACTATGCTTTCTGATTAATGCTTTCTCAGAACATAACTGATGTTGAGATTTGTCCCTTTTGCCTCTCAATATTGCCTTGAGTACATGCAAATGCTAATCAATCCTTTCTCATAGCTGAAAGAGCTCTAATCGTAAGGCAATTACCTTCATTTCTCCACAGCACCAACACGGCTAATATTTATGATCATGTGAGCATAACAATCAATACAAAAAGAGTGATTACAGCCCAGAAATAATTTTTCTCAATTGTGTACAATGTCTCTTGAAAAACGTTTTGTGAAGAAAATCAGATGCACAACACAAAACAACCTGGCATGTTAAACACACCAGTAGGATTTCAAAATCTGTTTCCTGTGCATCCTCCGATGTGCAAATAGAACAAACACGAACACACAATCCTGAGGGACAGCCTGAAACTAGGCCTTAATAATCAAAAGACAATTTACATCATGGTTCCACAGCATTCAGATAACCACTACGAAGGAGGCTTGAGATCTGATGAGTTAGGAAGAAAAAAGAAGGATGAAAAAAAAAAAAAATCTGCACACAAATTCATTAATATGCATTTGGCTAAAGCAGGACATGCACTACAAACCACTGCAGCTAAAAAAGATTAAGGAAATTCCTCTGCATATCTTGGAAGCTAGCAAAGCTAATAATAAATACAGCATGCAAGGCTGTCAACAGTTAATATCATTGCTCTCCTTATGCACTCAGTTGTACACTGAAATACGGAGAACACAGACTTCTGATGTGTTACACACCTACACATGCCTGTGACGTAGTTCTACTGAATCTTCCAAGACGGCAATGAAAAAGGATATTTACCTTACCACTATCAGCAGGCCGGCTATCGGAAATCACAGTTAGTGGGGATAAAATTAACAAGCCAGCAAAGCAGCGAACTGCTAGTCTCTTCATCAGCTGATCAGGAAAAAAAAGAGAGCTAGGGAAAGGCTATGTTTTCATATACAAGTAATTGTATTTTACTGAAAATTTAATACTGAAAGGATTGTGGATACTCAAATCTGCTGTTTCATTCTACCCACTACAAGGCCTGAAACGTTCCTCCTTCAGCCTGCTTTAATATTGACAACTACTTACCATATTTCTCCTCTTATTATTCTAGGCATCCAAATTAGATTTTTAGCGGGGCAGTTGCTGATCCTTGTTAGCATTTTAACTGTAATAGCACAATTAGACAATTTCATGTATGACTTTAAAAATTAAGTAAGTTGCATGCATTTTAAAGAGGCAGTTATTACAGAAAACGTATTCCTATTGCTCTGCAGTGAACATATTAGGTTTTGGTTACTGAAATGGATTAAAATCTATTCTGATTTACAAGAAATTAAAAAACCAAACTTATCATTTTATTAACTTCGGTAGCATTTTGTTGTCCTTCAGAAAACTGGTATTTACCTAACTAAAATTTTTGTATATTTTTGTTTACTTGACAAATTTTCTAACACCAAAAAAACCAACAGTGCTGCTGTCATCACTGAGTTTACTAATATCTCATTCTTGCTTGGTTGTATTTTGGAAAAAATACCAGGACAAGAACAAAAGATAAAAGCAGAAATATTTTTTAAATACTACATATAGCAGTGCAGTGAAGACAAAAAATAAAAATAAAACTGAACGAAACTAATATATACTCTTGCACTCTTAAAATTAGTGATTGCGAGAGAGCAAATTAGTTCTTAGCATGCTACAGATCTCCAAACAAATATTAAATTGTCAACTTAGCTAGTAATATCAGTCAATTACTATACTCAGCTCTCAAAATTTATATGCATGAATATAAACTTGGACAATATTCCTTAATTTAAGACTTTAGTGACACCACTTGAAAACTAGTGTGACAATACCAGTAGTCCAAAAATGTTGTGTCTTCTAGCAGTAGTATCAAGCAACAAATTTGTATTTTATACATAAACAGTATTATTTAAAACTCCACCAATATGATTTATGATGCCTCAAAACATCCTTAAACCTGTACAACACAGATCAGAGACATTAATGCTCTGTGCATGTCTACACATACAATCCATGCATGAGTGTACGAGAAAGAAAATACTTATTAAACTAATTCATCTGACCGAGCTCTTTGTTAGAAAAGCTTACTGTGCTAGGGCTGAAGTGCAACAGCAAAGACAATGTCCTTCCAAACCCTTACCAGTGTGACAATCAGAGAAATCCCAGACACAAATCTCTAGTCCCTAATAGATGATGGGCTGTGTGAGAGTCCAAGATAGCACAGACGTGTACCATCCTCAAATGCCTCTAAATTGGGGAGATGAACAGCAAGGGAGGCAAGTAAAATAGTACACAAATAAAAATTTAACAGTTCCCTTAAGCAAACAACAGAAGAGTACAATAAAGTTTGAAGACTTCATTTTTTGAATGAAAGCTGTGAAAATTTAATGCTGAATTTTGCAAAGGGTTAGGCCTCTCATGAAAGGCAGAGATGACAGTAGATGTGTGAGGATCCAATATTAAGTCCAATACTCTCAAAAATCTTCCTGGTTTCTGGAATCTTATTGCTCTATCCTTGTCTAAAACAATTTCCTTGCTAAAGAGCACGCAGGCTTCTCAGGGCACCAGAGTTTTAAGAAAGAACATATTAACCATGGATTAAAGAAACCAATCTGCCTTCCTCCAGAATGACACCCCTTCACCATAACATAAAAGTTAATTTTTTCAGAAGTCAAGTAGAAGTTACTTCTGAGACAGTTGGCCCTCCTACTGTTGCTTGCAGTAACACTTCACTCTTCATAAAGGAAAACAGTTGCCTTGAGGTAGAAGTATTCTTAATGAACAGACATATTGCTACATGAGTACCACAGAAACAACATCAAATCAAATAGAAACTGTTTTGTTCCTCCATTTCAAGAGCAGGACGTTATGGATAGGTTCTTAACTTCTTAAGAGCATGACGAAGTAACATGACTAAACAATTTTTTTGACTGAGAATTATGGACCCAAATAAGCACTAAGAGTTACAGCTCTTAGCTTTGTTTCACAACTGCCTTCTGCAAGTCAGCGACTGTGTTAGTCAACTGTGTTAGTCTAATATTAGTTTTAATTTTTTTTTTTACAGGAATCAGGTAACTCAAGTGTGGTCACACAGTGAATTAATGGAGGTGCTCAGAGTAAAATCAGTTTTTGTATCTAAGGCCTGTCTCTAATATTTAGATGACACAATATTTTAAGACAGTTACTTTTCCTCTGATTGGAGATAACTGAAGTGTTGCTATGAGAAAGTTAAAGCATAGTGAAAGCTATTCGCTACTACTTAGAGTCAAAGAAGCTGTACACACGAAGTAAAAGTGGTAGGGAGTCATGTAAGGGTATTTGATAATGCCAAAAATATGTTCAGATTAAATGGGAAATTGGAATGGAACACGAGATCTCTTCCTGCATCCCTCTTTGATGTTATTTTAATAAAACAAACACTAAAATAGCTTGTCCCTTTCCCTTCAGACATCAACGCCATGTGTCTCTCCAGTATCCAAGTTAGAAGAGAGCTCTTGTGACTAACATTACCATGTGAACAGAACTGCTAGCATGCTAATTAAACTGTTTTTCCACAGAAAGCATATAAACCGGAAGTGAATGGAAAAGAAACAGAGCTTCCAGACTCCCTGAACATAAACACTAACGCAATCACAAGAAGTTTCCAAAAACATGAGCTTTTCCAGGAACAACAAGTAACTTACCTGGGCATTGTACTGACCACCGGCCAAGAGCCACTAAGCTTAAGGGCTGTTAAGCACTCAAAAAAAAAAAAAGTCAATAATGTGACTGTTTTGCAAAATTTTCATTTATCGATTTGGAAGAGAAGAAACAAAAGAACCCTACAGTAGGCTAATAATAAACATCAAAACCACTAAAATGTCATCTACCTGCCCCTACCAATTTCTCTCTTCAGCATAACCTTTCAAGTCTTACTGATATTCTGAGAGAAATTTCTTTTCTCTCTTGCTCTACCTGAAATCCTACCCCCCCTTTACTTTATAGCTTTTTTTCCCAGATTATATCTGACAACTGATGAAGACTTTGAATTTCCAACCTGAAGTTCATTTTCTCCAAATGACCTCTTCAATACCTAGTTCTCTTGCTTAAATTTCAATGTTCCTGATGTCTGGGACTAATTTCCACAAACTGGTACTATTTCTTGGGCTCTCCAAAACAAGTTCCCTTATACTATAACTGATTTTCTCACACTATGATATAGCATAGAGGCCAGTATACTACAGATAGACTGTGAAGAAGAATGCCATAATATTTGACAAATAGATAAAATGGCAGAAGATACTCTTATCAACACTGCAGTAACTAAATGCCTGAAGAAAATTTTAAGGATTAGTGAAACAGTTTCCTTATTTCCTCTCCTTTCTGGATAGTATTTCACCACAAATTTACCAGACCAGTTTTGCTGAGACTAAACTGAAACAGAGTATAGATCAAAGTACTGCCAAAGCCAATGAATTAGTGAATACATCTAAGTTTTCCTTGCTTTCACTGCTAACTCATTCCCATCCTTTGGAGTAAATAATATTCCAAAAAGTCTCTATTCAGGATTTAAGTAGAAACAGAAGGTGGTGGGGTTATTTTCTGGGCTGTTTTTTGTCCTTTTTTTTTTTTTTTTAATGCAAACAAAATGCAATTACTGCAAAACAAGACAAAACTGTAATAAACATTCTTCGAGATATCCTGAATTTCCACAAATAAGATTCCACAAAATAATTGAGTCTGAGTCCTTCAGTCACATGCTGGTAAGTCAGGGTCTGAATCTTCACTTCACTGAAACTTGCTTCTTTTTGAGAAGGGCAGAAGATAAGTTTCCTGCTTTGCATTTGAAAACTACTAATAGTGGCTTAACTATTTGCACAGAAAGGCAGGTGCTCTTTTTTCATCAGTCATTAACAAAAGCATCAATGCTATATATAAACAGTTTTTCCTTGCATTTTGATTTAAAAATTGACACTGAGAAAACTTGACAGAACCATGCAAGAACATGCCTACTTTTAAAGTGAAATGCTCTCAACTAAAGCAACAGAGCACAGTATTAAAAAAATTACTTGTTTAAAATACTTTAATGTGACAACTACTAAGTAAAGCATCATGCGAGCTCCAAGTTATGGCAAACTACACTGGCAAAAACATTGGTTTTCTTCTGTTCAGAAGTGAGATCTGGTTAAAAAAAATAAATAAAAATCATTAATTAGTCTCATTCCTCCCTCCTCCAAAACACAAATATGATTTTAAATGAAAACATTTAAATTGATATTGCACCTATAAGACTTCCATAAACACTGCGGACAGAGAGAATGAAGAGCACAATAATTACTGATAATACCAGGACCCACAGCCTTCTCCAGAAGGACAAGGAAAGTGCTCCACTATAGGAAAGGAAGTAGGTGATAAAAACCAAGAACTCTATCATGCTGACTGTAAAGATGCTTTACTTAACCAGTCAAGAGCACTGAGAAAATACATAGCCACTGTAATAAGACACTGAATGTGGAACTACCAAAAGTCATCACTGTTCTTTGGTCTACAGCTACTCAGCGACACTCTTAAAAGGTCTATATAACTACCTCTGACTGCCTTCTGCAATCTTCTAAAGTGTGATTTACCCCTCACACCTGACATACTGTTTTTCTTTATGTCTTAAGAAGATTTCATTTGTACAGCCTCTTGGCCAAGCCAACCTAACGTAGGCACAGCAGAAAGAGAGGGAAAAAAAATCCAAACAAGTTTTATTCCAGAAATCACTGATACCAAACTCTTTACTTTTTATCACTGAACTGTTGTGTTTGGTGAAGGTTTGGTTGGTTGGTTTCCCCCCAAATCTTCTCCCTTTCTTTTTAGAAAGCCAGCTCACCTGCTGCACAAATCTTGTAACTTTGGAATAATTACCTGGAGTAATAACCTGTTCCTAAACACAGTGAAAAAATGCTTTCATTCAGGATTGGAGGACAATTTACAGTGGGCTTGGGAAATACTGCATGTGAAAGTTGCCAGATGATAAACAAACATATTCTGAAAGCAGTTCTGAACTAGATGGTACCCTGCCTATTTCAGATTCCCTTCAGATTGCTCAGAACCTTATAGCATACTGACGACTCAAAAAGTAAACTTTGTTAACACATTGGCATTGGAAATAATTGCAGGTATCTTTGAAAATATAATTAAAGTAAAATTTACAGAAACTTAACTTAAAAAAGACACTACAAGACTATCACTTATGAAAATAACTAACGCAAATTTATGAGGGAAAAGAATAATAATTGTAACTTCAAATAACTAAAAGATTACAAAACAGGAAATAACTATGATTAAGTCATGATGTGTATTTTTTTGAAGTTAATATGAAAATTTTTTCTACAAATATGTTTTTTAAATTGTCTGGAGAAAAGGATCAATTAATGTGCATACAGGACAATAATACTCAGTTGATAAAATCAATATGCATAAAAATAGCCATTTACATTTGTCTGCAAAATTTATATGAGTCATTTCAAATTTTCTTCTGTATAGAAGGTCCTGATTTCTTCCAGTCTCCCTTACCAAAAGTGAATTGTATCAAAACCCAAAGATGATGAATTCTAAGAACCTCTCCAAAAGTTGAATAAGGAAAGTAAACTCTGGTTGTTTTTGATGACTGTCGGTGCCAAAGGCTTGCTGAAGTAAAACCAATAAGCAAGAAACCGAAGAAAACCTCTGACAGGAACTCAAATAGGAAGCATTTTATTTCACAGTAATCACAGAAAGGTCCTGTTTAGAAAAGAAGGCTTTGACCACCAAGAAGTCTTCCTTGGTATTGCTGCAGTCTTTCAATTTATGAATGATCTATTGCATGCAATTTACACTAGCACAGAAAAACAGCTGCTGGAAGAGACATGTTTCCTGGCTTCAGATTCACGATGAATCCATCTTGAAGAAAAATGTAACGTGACAGAGATGACTCATGTTTTCCCTTTTTTCTTGTTCAGTGTATGTGTTTGTTGCACAGGCAAAATTCTGGTGCACTTAGTAAGCTGGATTTTTCAGTGAAGAAGAGTGGAAGGGTTTCTTCCTTTATCATCAGCATAAATAAAGACCAGATGCCCCCCCAAAAATAGAACAGGAATTCTGCAGCATTCCAGGATCTCCCAGTCAGGTAAGACATCTTTTATTTCATAAGGCAGATATTGAAAACGAAAACCAATCAGAAACGTGTTTATATCTGACCACTACACAGTTATGTAGGATGGCTTCTCTTCCTAGTCTTGAGACATGGATCTCCTGTTGCTGTTTAACTTGTCTCACAAAGTACCGTGGAACTCCCAAAGGCCTTTGGTTTTTTAGTATCATAGAAATCTTAACTTATCTTGTATTTATCTGTGAATAATAGGGTTGTTTTTAAAAATATTTTACCTTTCTTTACAAAAATTATAGTCTTCTGTTGCAGAAAAAGGTAGGAAATCTTTACTGTGTAATGTTACCTGTCCTGGCAGACTGTCAGTGTCTAATGTTTTGCACCTTATAATGTTGAGAACTAAAACCAGACCTCTCATATTTTATTTGTTCCTTATGAAAAAAAGTCTCAAAATTCTATCCTTCAGAATGGGAAAGAATGGATTATTATAACATGTATTTTAAAAAAATATAAAAATTCAAGTTCTTAGCCTTTCCACATTCAAACACCATTGCCTCCCTTTTCTTCTGAGAACCTACTAACACATCCTGGTATAAAATGGATTTATACCCTCACCAGATCAGTATTGTGGAAAGAAGCTCCAGTCTCGGCTCTTTCTGAGACCACATTTGCTAACATTCGCAGTGACAGATATGTTTTCTATGGTAAAAATAAATTTGTCAATCCTAAGCACTGGATAAAGTTTAAGTAGACGGGTCAAACTCTTATTCTGCAACACACCCAACAGCAGGATACGACATAGAATCATAGAATCATAGAATGGCCAGGTTGGAAGGGACCTCAAAGATCATCTAGTTCCAACCCCCCCGCCACAAGCAGGGATGCCAAAACACTAGACCATGTTGCCCAGTGCCACATCCAGCCTGGCCTTGAACACTGCCAGGGATGGGGCAGCCACAACCTTTCTGGGCAACCTGTTCCAGTGCTTAATCACTCTCCTGGTAAAAAACCACCTCCCAATCTCCAGTCTAAACCTCCCCTCCTTCAACTTAAAACCATTCCCCCTGGTCCTATCACACTCTGATCTCCTAAAGATTCTCTGTCCCTCTGTCCTATAATCTCCCTTTAGGTACTGAAAGACTGCTATCAGATCCCCTCGAAGCCTTCTCTTCTCTAGGCTGAACAACCCCAACTCTCTCAGCCTATCCTCATAGGGGAGGTTTTCCAATCCCGTAATCATTTTTGTGGCCCTCCTCTGGACTCTCTCCAGCAGCTCCACATCCTTTCTATGCTGAGGACCCCAAAACTGGACACAATACTCCAGGTGGGGCCTCACCAGGGCAGAGTAGAGAGGCAGAATTACCTCCCTAGATCTGCTGGCCACACCTCTCCTAATGCAGCCCAGGATGCGATTGGCTCTCTGAGCCGCAAGTACACATTGCCGACTCATATCCATCTTTTCATCCACCATGACCCCCAAGTCCTTCTCTTCCTGGCTATGATCAATGAGTTCCTCACCCAATCTATACTGGTATCTGGGATTTCTCCTGCCCAGATGCAGGACCTTACATTTAGACTTGTTAAACTTCCTTTTGTTTTCTTGGGCCCACTTCTCAAGCCTGTCCAGGTCCCTCTGAATGGCATCTCGGCCTCCTGGCGTGTCAACCACACCCATCAGCTTGGTGTCATCTGCAAATTTGCTGAGGATGCACTCCATACCCACGTCCAGGTCATTAATGAAAATATTAAAGAGCACCGGTCCCAAAACCAAGCCCTGAGGGACGCCACTAGTCACCGCTCTCCACCCAGACATAGAGCCATTAACCACAACTCTCTGGTTGCGTCCCTCCAGCCAATTCCTTATCCAAGCAGAAGGTTTCGCATAAAAAACAAATCGCCTTTTCTTCTACTACAGAAACAACATAGATGAGGACTATAATGCAAAGGGATGATTAGTAGAGTTCCAGAGTGAAATATAGAGTCAAACCTCTAGCATTAGAATGAGTGAAATCTTTTGCTCTTAATAAACAGAAAGTCAGTGATGTGTCCTAATTTCTCAGAAAATTACTAATATAACTATTAATATCAATCTTCTCTTTTTGACAAGCTGATTAACAGAAGACTTCTATTTTACAGGTAAGCATAAGTTTCACATATGCCCTGAAACAGCACCGTTTTTAATGATGCAAAATGAGAAGCTTATAGCACAAATCTTAAACTGGCACATACATGCATGTCAAAGTTTCTTTCCACAGTCATACCATTAGGCACTTTCTTTCTTTGCTCTCCTTCTCCCTTATGTAAGTATATTCACACATTCTCAACAGACATTTGTTATTCCAAGTTTAAAACATGGAAGGTAACCAAAAATGAGCAAAATGGAGAAAATAAATTAAAAGCAAAAGACATAAATCTAATGGGGGAAAAAAGTACAAGAACAGCTTCCAAAAACCATTAAAGTTTCATTATTTTTCAGTGACTGTTCATAGGATCTCTCATATCTACTTATTCACAGAACATGGCTTAAGGATTTTTTTCAATAGCATAGAAAATGGGTTATAGAGATCTATTACTATCACTGCAGGTACTCAAAGGAAATTAATAATGGGAAGCATGCAGTGTTAAAGAGAGTATGCTATGAGAAAATACATGTCAAGAGATTAGACTACTCAATTCTTGTGCTGAAAGAGGAAAGAATTTTACTCATATAAATAGACTGTGTCTAAAAAATAAACAGCAGGGGTTAGCCCTTTAAGATAATCCCAATATAGGTTTTTTTATACCTTTGTAGAATTTTGAGGGACATACGAATGAATGGAACTAAGTCACAGAACCACAGAATGGTTTGGGTTGGAATGGACCTC
>VWZO01002936.1:26287-36448 GCA_013396975.1 Bucco capensis | reverse complement strand
GCCTTACAAAACTCCAAGTAAATGACATCAGTCGGTCTTCCCTCATCAACTGCTGCAGTCACTCCATCATAGAAGGCCACCAGATTGGTCAGGCACGATTTGCCTTTAGTGAATCCGTGTTGACTACTTAGGATCACCTCTTTATCTTGTATGTGCCTTAACATTCCTTCCAATACTATTCGCTCCATGACCTTCCCAGGCACAGAGGTAAGGCTCACTGGCCTGTAGTTCCCTGGGTAATCCTTTTTACCCTTTTTAAAAATGGGTGTGATGTTACCCTTCCTCCAGTCCCCCGGGACTTCACCTGACCTCCACGATTTGCCAAATATGATGGAGAGCGGTCTTGCAACAACATCAGCCAATTCCCTCAGGACCCTAGGATGTATGTTGTCAGGGCCCAGGGACTTATTTTGGTCCAATTTCAGTAGGTAGTGCCGAACCTGTTCTTCACATATAAGAACTGAAGGCAAATGAGAAAACCATCTGGGTTGTTTTAACAGCAGCCCTAAAACTGGCAACTTGATAAGAATAACATTTATGAAACCTTATGGACCCCTTCAGCTTCCTTCTAATTATCCTACTGGGCAATATTGGTTTTGTCTGATGTATTCACCCAGTGAATTTGTTTAGGAAGAGCAGTGAAGACCCATATGCACAACAGAATAAAATTACATTTGATTACTGTTGGAAACTTTTTACATCTACTGCCTTTTACAGCAACTAACGGTAGTATTTTATCCTATAGTGAGTAATTGTGCTTTATCACTTTCCAAATGCAGTTTGTGGGGGTGTGGGGGATTCTGCATGCATTGAACCTCTACAAAATCTATTTCTTACTTATTAATGTGTCTTGTAAAAGGTAAGTAAGTGCAAAGACAGTTACAGAAGTGTTTGTGCTTACACAGAAATGTAACAAGCAGTTCCACAAAAAGAGAAATGAACTGCAAAATGTCCTTATTATTTTTATTTCCAGAGGGCAGTCTGCCTATTTCACTAGGTATCTCTGCAAAGCCATTCAACAACACATATGATTGAGATTAAGATACTCTCAAAGATTACCTGTGTATAGCAAAATCTAAGACTCCCTGAATGAAAACAGTTTGCAAGTGTGGCAAAGGACAACATAGTTGAATATGCGATATAAAATAAATAGTTGCAATTCAAACATAGAACTATTTCTCTAATATCATCTTGCCTCCTATTTAAAATAGCTCAATATATTGGCAAAACTTAGATAGCTGTAACTGTTTGGGGGTTTGTTTTCTTTTCATTTACAGTTTTCCTATTCCTGTCTCATTATATAAAGTAAGCTTATCAAGAGGAGCACATCATTTCTAATGCTTTGTGAAAAGTTACACTCATTCTTAGCATTTAATGTCTATGGAAATGAGCTTAATGAAATCTACCAAACAGCTTTTGAGCTCACTGGCTCATCCAAACCAGAAACTGAGACCAGGAGGTGTTAGGTTCCTGCAAGTGAAATGAACAGGGGTGACAGGGTGTTTCAAAGAAAGGATTTAGAGAGTGACCTTTCCAGGTAAATGCAGAGATGTAAAAGCAACAGCAGGAACTTTTGTCATGATAGAGACCAGTGAATCCACAGAGAGAAAATTATAGCAAAATCAGTCTTAGCTTTCAATCAATCTTCCCACACAAGAGGATAGGGATAGCAGGCTTCAGTAATTCAGTTGCTTACAGAACTAGGTATTTATGATGAGGAAATTGTTTCTAATATCCTGTTATAACTCTATTTTCTAGACCAAAACAATTAAAAGAGATTCCTCCTAGTAGTGCTACAGTAACAGTCCAATCCCACAGGAATGCAAGATATTCTCAAAGTAGTTTGATGGCTTGTGAGCTCTAAAATAATCCAAATAAGGATTTCTTTACAGATCTTTGGAGACTCCTATGCAGCCTGATAGGTTTGAGAAGGTGCTCTCTGTTATATTTTATGCAATATTATGTCATTATTCCTATTCATTAAGTAAACATTTTCCAGAAATTTCAAAGGGCATCACACTCAAACAGATAGCAGAATATCCTTTTGAAGGTTTTCTTATAGAAAAGACACTTAAGTTCACAAAAATTAATGACAGTTTATGCAGGCTATGAACTTGCTTGTCAGAGATTTTTTTTCATTAAAAAAAAAAGCAAAAATATTTGATGGCTGGCAGGTTCATTTCTCTGAACTGCATACAATGTATAGGTAGTCTCACTGAGAATTAGTTATAGCAGTAGTGCAACTGGGAGTGATAGCTCCCCACCAGATGAAATGATTTGCCCCAAATTACACAAGTAATAAGTATCAGATTTGGAAGCACAGATCCCTTCAGTGGGGTTCTCCTGGCTGCCAGAGCAGTAATAGCAAATCACATCTCTTCTCCAGTTACCTAAATAGCAATATCAACCCTTTCAGTGTCTTATGTTACAGATCTTTTCTGTAAGATTTTGCACCTTTTCCAACAGTGTATAGCCAGACAATATATTCACTCTGAGAATATACAGTGTTCTAACTCATAGATGCTAACTACAAAATACAACATGTACTAACCAGGTTTTCTTAGGCATCCCTAAGAAAACCTAACACTGGTTTAAAGAAGGGAGAGAATGGCCCTCTTTAATGAAGTAAAAACCTGAATATCCAATTTAACAACAGATTCTTCAAATTTTAAGCTTATTTGAATACATTACTCAGTATTTCAGGTTCTTTCTATCTTATTAGAATTTATAAGTTAAAAGGAAAGAGTAAGCAGAGCTTCATTTTACCAAGTTGTACTTCCAGCTATGATACTGTATATACTCAGAGACTAAACCATTACAACCTGCCTTATAAACACCTATTAGGTAATCCCACTATTAAAGATCAATAAAAATGTTTAAAAATGTTAGGAATCATATATAAGTTAATCATTCAGAATAGGATGTAACTCTTCAAAAAGAACAAATAACAACTATTGCCATAAGCAGATCTTTTTTCACAAAGGACCAGCATTTCAACACTTGCAATAGGTTTATCTTAGTAGAAGAGGAGAATATTCTCACAGCACAGATGCAGAGTGGCAATCTACAGTAATAGTTTAGACTAGGAAAATGTCATGAGTGACAGTCTTCCAAGATTTTTGTCAAAATACTGCTATATATAAAATTTTAAATTTTATATATAAGTATATTTATATATATATATATTTATTTATATATAAATTTTAAATTATAAGAAATTATTCTCTGAGTGCTCTTAGAAGAAACAAAACATTTGCATATATGTTCAAGTCTTTCACTGTTCAGAAAACTACCATATGAAACAAATGTATTAGCTGAATATTGCTCTGGAAAGCAATTTGTTGGCAGAAAATAATTGAAGGGAAAATTGAAACTTCTTTTAGCATGGCTCACATTATCTACGTCTGCTAGAGAGCTTCTGTGCTACATACTAGTTTCAGTAGTGAGGCCACAGCAGAGAACAGGAGTATGAGTATGAGGAAACTAGGATGCCCAGGAGACACTGGCAGCATTGTGTCAGACAAGGATTTTTCTTGAACCTACTCCCAAACAACATGAACATGATTATTTACTGTATTCAGCAATGTTTGAACTTTCCCCAAGCCAAAGTATTTGCTTGCCCTGAAGGATATTTCTGTAGGGGTGACGGAAGGAAAGGAAAGGGAAAACTTCAGTTCCAGATTAAAAGAACCTGAGGCATGTTCTACTAATATAACTTCTAGTGAAAAACAGCTCATTTATAAATGAATTTCATCTTTCCACTCTCCTTGAAAACTACTTTTATTACCACTATCTATTATTAATGGCTTCGTTTTAGGCGGATTACTTTTGTCCTCGGCTTGCTTTGCTCTGAAAATCACTACTGGTCTGTGTGGGGACAGGTAATGAGGAGCCCCTGATGTGTGAGCAGATGCTTCCACCAGCAAGTCAGCAGAGGTCATCAGTCTTGTCTACATTATAGGAAGTTATGTCCTTTTATGGACTTCTGCTACAGCAAACTATACCTTGCCAGTTGTTGCTCCAGGAACAAAATAGGGATTTACTCCAAAAGGTCATGAAAGGCTTTCTGCAGATACCTGTTTATAGCAAAAGTATATCATGGCAGGAAGCACTTCTCCCTAAAAGAAATTTCACCACAGATACCTGTTATCTTTCTCCAGTTTATATTAATGGAGGTAGGAAAAGAAATAGCATTCTATTTGTGGTTTATATTCAGATTTTACAGTCTGCCTGGTCTTGTTTCAAATAAGCAAGCTTCAAGATATTTTCTTTAAGTGACACTGAAGTCTAACCTGCTTAGACAAAACAGAAGTTTGGTAGATTCTGTGCAGGCAGAAGTAATATATTCTTACTTTATTTGTAATGAAAGTTTTCAAAATCTGTGTAGATCGAATAAATAGAGACTGGATTTCCCCTGTTTTATATACAAGTAGGTAGGAGTGATAGAAATTATAATTTTGCTTTTCTATGTGTGTTACTGTAATTAAGTCATTTACATTATAATTTCTAAACCAGAATTTCAGCAACTTGCCCTGTTCTTTAACAAATAATTCAGCACTTCAACTGTAAGCAAGCAGCTCAAGGATCTATTCTTTTACTACAGTCTGCACTGCCAGGTTCCTGCCTAAGCTTTGACCCTCACCTATCTTAAAGAACATAAAGTTATTCTACATGACTGTCATTCTTGCAACCTTATTTTTTAAGGAAACTATAATTAAAGGTGTTGCTAACATCCTTTTTTTTTATGTTCTCATTTTCCTGTAAATACTTTCTATATCACAGTCTTGTACATTGTAAAGGAGGAGTACAACTCTGACACATTTGTGATTTTAACCTGATCACTATGCCTGTGCATCCAACGGCAAACCTAGAACATTATTAAAGAAGTTAAGAAGTTATAAGATTTCCTGCTTAGATATTATAACATAGACCCAGTATAAGCCTTGTCTGAGTAGAACGTATTCCTACTCCTATTTTTAAAATAGACAACTTTACATGAAGTTCAAATTAAATTCCACAAAAAGAATAATATTTTGGCCTCTATTTATATCATTGCAAGCAGCATAAGTTTAATGGTCTCGCACATGTATGAACAGAACAGATATCTGGGCAAAGTCCAGTTCTGTAATAATAGTTCCATTGCCTTTAGTACTGGCTGTCATCCAACATGCATAAATAGGGACCTGAAGGAGATTTTTCTTAGTATTTTAGGAATTTTTATAAGCTGTTTTTCAGTAAGATTTCTGGAGAGAAAAAGTTGGATAGTTTGGGGGGTATTTTTAGTGCAAATCTTGCTTTTCAAACAAAGGTACTCATGTAATTTCTCTGTGAACATTCTAAATTGACATCTATAAAATAAATCCTGTGTGTTCAGAAAAAAAGGGAAGGTTTTTTTCTACAATTATATAGAGTTACAGTTTCCTAAGGTTAACATTTTCAGAAGTCATTAGTGACTTGTGGTATGAATGCTCAGCTCTAAAATTTCTTAGAAATCCAGATTTTCTGAGGATGGGATCTGTTTAATGTATTTCTTACAGACTCCCCAAACCACAGCACAAATAATCACTTGGGCTTCTGGAAAGCAACAGCCAACATGTCTTCTTCATTTTGAGAAGTCCTGGCAGTCAGGTGCAGTCCCTAGTGATTGGAAGAAGGGGCATGGTACACCCATGTTCAAAAAGGATGTAAAGAAGGAGCCTGGGAACTACTGACCTGTTAGCCTCACCTCTGTGCCTGGGAAAATCATGGAGCAGATTCTCCTAGAAGGTCTGATAAGGCTCATGGAGGAGAGGGAGGTGATCAGAGACAGTCAGCATGGCTTCACTAAGGGCAGATCCTGGCTGATAAACCTAGTGGCTTTCTATGATACTGTGACTACCTCAGTGGACAAGGGACAAGCTGTGGATGTGATCTATCTGGACTTGTGCAAGGCCTTTGACACAGTCCCCACAACATTCTACTGGGCAAGTTAGAGAGCTATGGATTGCATGGGTGGACTGTTCAGTGGATAAGGAACTGGCTGGNGACATGGAGCTGATGGAGCAGGTCCAGAGGAGGCCACAAGAATGCTCAGGGGCTGGAATACCTCTCTAACAAGGACAGGCTGAGGGAGCTGGGATTGTTCAGCCTGGAGAAGAGAAGACTTCGGGGGGACCTACTAGTGACTTTCCGGTACCTAAACGGAACTTACAAGAAGGCTGGAGAGGGCCTGTTTACAAAGGCCTATAGTGAAAGGACAAGGGGCAATGTTTTTAAATTGGAGAAGAGTAGATTTAGACTGGATATTAGGAAAATGTTCCTCACCACAAGGATGGTGGAACACTGGACCAAGTTGCCCAGGGAGGTGGTTGAGGCCTTATCCCTGGAGGCATTCAAGGTGAGGCTTGACAGGGCTCTGAGCAACCTGATCTAGTCGGGGATGTCCCTGCCCACTGCAGGGGGATTGGACTAGATGACCTCCAGAGGTCCCTTCCAACCCAGATGATTCTATGATTCTGTGTTTTTTTCCATATATGCATAAAGTTCTAGCAGCTTCTGGTAAATGTTACTTATGGAAGAGAGTGTTTTTTCTAATCCAAACCAATGTCTTATATAAATGTCTTATATTACTATTATTATAGTCTAATTTTAGAGGTAAGTAGATGCTTTCTCTGTTGTAACACTGACATATACTACTCTGAGGATCATAGTAAACAATATAAAGCATTTCCACTCTTCTTTGTTGCAAGTATATGAAATCTTGTATATTACGTGAAGTTTTTATTTAGAAAATCTCCCTCTGCCTTTATAGCATTTCCAAGTTATCTCAGTCACTGAGAAGCTCAATTTTCACAGAAAATCACTAAAATACAGGCAGATATCTATAATCAATACAACTCCAGAAGTTTATTATTTGAACTTGAAAAGCTATAGGCTACCAGTCAATACTGTAACAGAACAAAATAAACACAACTGGAAAGGCATGGTGAATGTACTTAAAAACAGGGACTGTTTTCATAATAGAATGTGAACTAAAAATGCACCTATCTGATGTAATTGTACTCATATTCCCACTAAACACAGACTGGAGTACATTTTAATAGAGTAATCTGGAGCTCAGAACATCTTCAGGAAAATATCCTCCACAAAATGGCGGGGAAAATAAGAAAAACCCTCATTTGTCTACTAAAGAGACTCCTTAAGCCAAATTACCCAACCCAATAAAGCACCTATTTATACCCTTTCAACACAAAAGAGGAAAGCAACCAGGTCATTACAAAGACTGAAAACTTCCTTTTTAACAATCCTTCTCACAATGTTTCTTCAGGAACAAAGTTACAGTGACTCACTCACAGACTGTAACATGGAGAAACGTGAAAAGGAAGATGACAAAAGAAAACAACCCAATGGCAGTGAGTGAGAATAAAAGCAAGAACAGAAAGAAGCAATTTTAAAGTATTAGTAAAAGTGGAAAAGAAAACAAATTGTCATTTTGCCCAGAAGATTAAAAGGAGCAAAAATGAATTAGGAGTTCTCATTTGTTCACTTACATATCCAATGTAAACCATTGTAACATAAATATATGTGTATTTAAAATAAAAAAACAACCAAACAAAAACCAAATCAAACCAACAAAAAATAACAAAACAAAACCAACGAGAAATAGAATTCAATACATTGTTGATAGCAGCCAAATGGAGATACAATATATTAAAAGGGAAAGCCAAAATAAACCCACCCCAAGTTTCTTTACTAAAAGAAAACAAAAAATGCTGAATGTGCAGGTAAGATATTCATACAGTTCTCTATATTCTTTTATATAGCTAAAAAAATGGAAAAAGAAATTCAAAAGATGGCCTAACTTGCTATGAAATACACTGAGGTATTAGTCATATGAACTTGCATTGTAATATCCATGATGACCTTGTTCATTTTAATAAAATTCAAAGTACCAAATGCCTTAATAAACTTTTCTGATTTGTTGCAGTAAAATGGGAAAGAAAAGTGAATTTATTCAGCAGTTTCAAGAAACCAAAATTATTTGTCACCAATAGAATAAACAATTTGCAACTAAACCCATATTAATTTATTGTACATATTTATTACAAAACATAATGACTCTTACAAAGTAATCCTGTTATTTTGAACTTAATCTGTGTAAAAAAAGAGAGGCAAAACCAAAACCTTACGACAAACTCAGTCTTAAAATTTAGTAATGATTGTGTTATTTAAATAAAATTGTTGTCTTAACATTCATACATGAGAAGGATGGAGTTAATGCAGAAGAGGTTCAAAGAACAGCAGCTAGGTTACATTGTTAAAGGTAACAGTGTTTAAAATACATGCATGTAAATTACCTGTTTACACATCCCATACATACCCTTCACTGCAGCATTATCAGCAATATCATCCCTGAGATAGTTGCAATTTAATTCATTATGTGAGGTGTTCTGCCAGTCATAATTAACAAAAGGAGTGTATTTAAATGTTTCATTTACCTGTCTCTATTTTACAGTATAATGCCCTCCCAACAGTTCAATACCATGAACCTTTTTCAATTTTCTAGCACATCTACTTTCTTGTTTTTGTGACTGTTGACACTTTCAGAAGCCTTTTCAATCAAGTGCTTCATGGCTTTACCCTTTCAGTTATTCAGCCAAAATCACATTTCACAAAGCATTCTATTGAATTTACCACAAAACCAGCGTTTCAGATTGTGATATTGTATGAGAAAAACCAAACAAAACTGAACAAGCTTGTCAGTGCCTGACTTATACCCATATTATCTCTAAAGGATTCAGAACAAAAAAGAAGTTAATTTGTTTTCTGTGAGAAGAGTCACTGTGGGTGAGCAGAGCAGCCTGGCTTGCTAAAGGTGGTACAGGAGTTAAAGAGTTATGGGCTTCAGGTTGTAACCTCTTTCTATGCCATCCTAACTCTGCAACCTAATTACAACATGCAGCACACCTTCTCTAATCTCAGTCTTGCTTAATAACTGTCCACAGCAGCAGAGAGAGAAGACACAAAGCTGCAGGAACTGACAACAGAAAAGGGGCATGAGTTGTGCTACAGCCACCTACAGATCAGGATCATCTCCCAAGAGAGTATTCAGTGAAAAGGCATAGAGCTAGGAAAATGAACAAGGAAAATGGACTTTAAAGCAGACAAACTTTCAATAAACATGTTTAAACTCATTGTTGAATGAAAGCTGCCTGTTTTTGCAAGAATCCTAGGCACTACACACTAAAGTAAGGAAGGCAGCAAAGCCAAGTGGAGGTTGACACTGATTTTTGATGCCATGTAATATATTGTTCCATGGTTTGCTTGTGTAAGACTGCAGAGCGAACAGATTTTGGGAAGGGCATAGCTTCTACGTCTTTGAATATATTTAGAGTTCTCAAAATGATTTGGAGGTCTCAGAAATCCTGCATTTTCAGGAGATATAAAGAAATGCCAGCTTGTTGTTAAGCTTGGATGTCTAGGCTATGATCTGGACTACATATGTACTCCACTCAATAAAACTCAGGCACAGATGATCATGTAACAGGTCTACTGAAAAGTCAGTCTAAATTCTGATCAAGAATTCAAAGAAAAAAAAAATTGAAGGAAAAAAGGAAACAAAAAAAATAACCAAAATCATGGTTGTTTTTTTGTTTGTTTGTTTGTTTGTTTTAAATTGAATTTCATGATTCATCATAGAATCACACAGAATCACAGAATGTTAGGGGTTGGTAGGCACCTCAGGAGATCATCTAGTCCAACTGCCCTGCAACAGCAGGATAACTATTACTATGATTTTATTTAAGGGGAATGATCATCAAATATCACATAACGGGGAAAAAAATGGATAAATACAAAAACACTCAGAAAACATTTTCTTATTCACCAAGCTCTGTATTTGGTTATTGCTTTTTTGTTGTTTTATTTTTTTCCTGGAAGCTTTTCTCAGAAACATTAATTAAAATAAACTAACTACTTACTTCTGTCCTGGGTTGAAAGGACAAATTTGGGAAAAGGCCCCTTTAAGAACCTCCCCCTTTCCCAAAAGGACAGAAAATGAATAATCCACTCTGTACACCGGGGGTGAGTTATAAAGACTAACTTTTCAACATAGAAAAATATATAACAATAAAAATATAGAATGGTACCAACCCTCCCGATTCCCCCCTCACACCACCAGCC
>VWZO01002936.1:0-26238 GCA_013396975.1 Bucco capensis | reverse complement strand
CCCGATCCCCCCCCCCCCCTCACAGTAAAACCTGCTAGGGTGCAGTCCGATGTTGCGATTGGGGCAGACAAACAACACTGCACAGGTTTCATCTTATAGTGAAGCAGCAAATTCAAGTCTCTTTATTAACTACAAGTGTCTTCTTAAATACCTTTTCTCTAGCACATGTGTCTCTTTGCTACTGGTTACATATAACCATAATATGGCACCATTGGTTAGTATTTGCATATTGCTTTGCTACACCCCTGCTCTGTAGTTAGTCCTCCTCTGCTCTATGATTAGTCCTCCTGTGCTCTATGGTACACTTCGTTATCTCCAAGGTCACTTCCTGACTCCATAACCTTCACAGTCCAACACTGTGCTCACCAAACACATCAGCAGTCGGGGGGGTGAAGGGGGAAAAGATGGATACCTCTGGTAATTTACATACCCTATAACAACTTCATATAAGATTTCAGACTTTTTAAGGTGTGACACTAAATATTCTTGTTCCACAGCACAATTGGTACATTTTGGGTTTATTTTTACTACCACAAAATCCTTTCAATTCTTTCCTGTGTAGTCTATGCAATGACATTTATTATTACAGAAGAAATTACTTAGCTCCATTAATCCATAGAGGAAAGTTTACACAAAATGTTTGATGAAAAAGCAAAAATGCCACCATATGTTACCAATGGGAATATAATATTTTTTTTAAAAAGCAGGTGTTGTGCTAACAGTTTGCTCACTGGAGAATGTGACTTCATTTTCTGTACAGCCAAGTTGCAATATCTGAGATGAGAAAGCATTGCTTTTTTGCTATAAGAAAATACAGTCACTTCCAGTTCTGGATTAGCAGAGGCCAGGTTTCTCTGTCATTGCAAACAGGATAGAAGTAAAGAATATGTCCTACATATGATTAACAATTAAAAATCTGTTGCAAACCCTTGTCTTAGTATCCACACTGATCTTTATAGATGCAAGCAAAGAACTGTGGAGTTTTTCTTCCCTTTATATATCACGTCATGATTTTCTCAGTGTGTTAATTTAAAAGAAAGCTGCAACTTCCTGGTAGCTGAAAACGCAGTTTATAAAGCAAGCAGAGCCTGTAGGGTTAAATATTGATCTTTATATTTCCCGTTCAGTAGAACTATTTATATAAGGGAACAAGGAAAATTTCTGTGCAAAACTTTACAGCGAGACTGATCTTTAAAAGAGAAAATTAACTGAAAGCTCCATATGCAGTATTTATCACACTCAATGAAATCTAAATATCTCATTTGGAACTAGATTCTGTCTCATCTTTACATAGCTGGGCTTGATGTCACAGCTGTACATAGTCAAGTAGTGATTACTTCACCTTCCCTCTCTTCAGTGAACGTGAGAGGCAAGGTCCTCCTAGAATAGTCATTATTTAATTCTTAATTTAACTGCAGCTGGTGTAATTCACAGACACCACACCCCTGAGCATAGATGGATGTCTTTAGAAGAACTGCTTACTATAGAATAGAGCCCTTTCTGGTTTTCTTGCTTCTTTTCTTCAGTGCTGGAGAACATATGGGTTGAACTATTCTTAACTTTCAATACAAAAAAACCTGGAATGTTAATGAAAACCTGACACCATCTATTTCAAACTATAAAAATAAAACATTGCACTGTAAGAATACAGAGTGTTACTGCTATATTATGTTTAGTCTGGTAGCAGGCTCCTGATAGAGGCCAGTAACCATTGTTTCAAGATACATGACACCTGAGGGATAAGCTACTAGAGACTTACTTTGTACCTCCAGTGCTTTGATGCCAAAGATTTATTCAATTATTATGAATACTTTGTTACAGACTAAATTTTGTTAACAAAGATAGCTGCAGACAGTAGAAGTTCAAGTGGAAATTGAAGTTTGTGTTGATTAGAAACATTAAATGACAAGCTCAGGAAGAAGCAAATTAATAGACTAAAACAAACATCCATGAGATGATCAAATACTTTTCCTCTAATTAACATCTTTGGAATATCTAATCTACCTTATCTTAGAAGACAAAAGCCATGTACTTATTTATGTTTCAGAATATAAACCAGAATTCATCCTGGCAAGATCTGAAATAAAACTTTCCATTTATTCATCAATAGATGAAAAAAAGACTCTTAAAATTACTACTCATATAAACTATGTAACGGAAACAAATATTTGCACGACACTGAGCAGTATGTCAACTTTAACTGAGCTAGATGAGTTATTCTCTGTGGAACATATTAAAAAGAAGGAACAAATTTTGAATTGTTCTGCTTCATAATGCATGCCATAAAGTCTGTATTTACAGACTAGTAATAATTGCAGCACTCACAAGACCCCTAACAGATGAAGCAGTCAACACTATTTAGGTAAATTCCTTTTTCCTAGATAACTGAGTAGCCACAGTAGTAGTGATGGTGAAAATAGGATTGACATAGGTATCACCCAGTTGGAGGGAAATGTTAAAGCACGTTTCTGGAATTTTCTCTCCATTTGTAATATTTGTGTTACAAAATATTGGGTCACCTACAGAACAGAGTCACTCATCCTTTTCTTCTAAGAAGTAACCAGAGGAGTACTTGGGAGTGGTACTCAGTTTTCAGTAACACTGAAAATTAGATCTCTCTCCAAACTAACAGGAGAGGTGGCTTAGGCTTATTCTTTAAGAGATTCAAATCCATTCATCTTCCTTTTACAGAAGAATAGTGTAAACACCAAGCTAGAGGACACTCTATTAATATGGGGATAGAAGACTCTGGGGTCTATAAGGAAAGGCAACAAAAGTGCACAGGTTAGGACACAGCAAGGAGAAGGTACTAGAATCATAAAAATGTTGGTATCTTTTTCTCATGTTAGCCATGGATTATAAACTAGAGCTATAATACTAAAGAAAATCTAAAAAATTAACCTGAAAACAGACATAAGCATCAATGTTGATATTCTTTCAGTTCAGTGACCTAACTACAGCACTGGCACAAGTTGCCCCGAGAGGTGGTGGATGTCCCGTCCTTGGAAACATTCAAAATCAGATTGACAGGGCTCTGAGCAACCTAATCTAGTTATAGGTATCCCTGCTTACAGCAGTGAGGGTGAACTAGAGGACCTCTAAAGCTCCGTTCCAACTCTAACCTTTCTATGATTTCTATAATTTCTATGATAATTGCTATATTAAAACTGACTACCTCATTGAATGAGTCTGGTCCAAAGCAGTTTTTAAAATTGATCTATTTCTTGTTTTCTTTTGTCAGGAGAATAAAAAATTCTAGTCCAGAAAAAAAAGAAAAAGGAGGAATGAAATTTCCTGTGGATTTTTCTTTCCTTTGGTTTCTACAAACCCTCACTGAAATTAACTATTGCAGCCATCTCCAATGCAGAATCTGAACACTTTACAGTAGGTCTCTGAAGAGAAACCTGTTGTTATAGGGTATGTAAATTACCAGAGGTATCCATCTTTTCCCCCTTCACCCCCCTGACCGTTAATGTGTTTGTTTGTAAACCCTCAGTGGGGGTAGCCCTTTCAACGGCCGGGCTGCATGGGTAGGAGAGGAGCCAAGCTGGCTGCGGCAGGTTGCCACGGCAACCTGCACCCTGCCTAGCGGCACCCACCTGGCATGGATCCGTGCAGAGGCTCGCGCGCTGTAGCAGCAGCAGGGAGCAGCCCCTGGGGAGCGCAGCGGCAGGGGACAACTGCTGGAAACAGTGCCCACCCCACCAGGTTCCAGGCAGCGGCAGACCCCAGAGTGGTGAGCGGTGACAGCCTGTGGCAGCCCGCACCTTTAAGTCCCAAAGCAGCAGCGGCAGCCCACAGCCTGTGAGTCCTGAGACAGCTGTAAATAGTAGTAGAAAAGTGGCAATGCTACTATGAGGCAGAAGTGTGCACGGCACACCAGGAGGGAGGAAATTCCACGGCAGGGAGTGCCAGGAGCTCCAGGTGCCTCTGGGAAGAAGAAGAGAGAGACGGTGAGAAGCAGAAAACGTGATCTCCCCCTTCTTGCGGCAGCCAGACCATCTCTTCATCGCCTATCCATTGCTCTACCCACCATCATCATCCACCACCCAGGTTTCCTCTACTCTTCATCTCATCTGCCACCTCATCTTAGTTGGACTGCACCCTAGCAGGTTTTACTGCAAGTGGGGGTTGGCCGGTGGCTTGAGGGGGGAACCGGGTGGATTTGTATCATTCTGTATTCTCATTGTTATATATTTTTCTATTTTAAAAAAGTTATTCTTTATAACTCACTTCCAGTGTGCAGCGATTTCTTTCCTTTTTTGGGAAGGGGGAGCTTCTTAAAGGGGCCTTTTCCCAAATCTGTCCTTTCAAACCAGGTCACCTATCAACTTGGCCCTACCATAGAAGTCTGGAACTGATGCAACTGTATTTTTTTCCAAGGGAGCCTTCTGAGACTTGGGTATATGTGGAATTATTCACCCATGATCAACTTTTGCTAAATTATTTATGTATGATTAACAATAAGATATAATCTAGTATTCTACTAATTAAAGAACTCAAACTAGAAGACAACGATCTCAGACTGGTTTTCTCATCCTTTGAGAGGCTAAAATGAAGAGTCTGAAACTCCAGAGACCTGACCATATAGAATCATAAAATAGAATCATAGAACTATTTCGGCTGGAAAAGACCCTTAAGATTCTCAAGTCCATCTGTACATGAAGTAAGAGATGCATGTTCTCCTTGAAATTATTCATCTCCATTGAACACCTTCAATAGATAAGAAGGACCCAGAAATGTTGGCTGTCGTGATAATCAAAATACTAGTTATTTCCAAAATACATAATATTTTCAGTCCTAAGTACTAAATAATCAATTTCAAATCATATGTTCATTTTAACTGTCATTAAGCTGTAGTTTTCAGTGACTAAATCTGCTCTGAGTAAGAGAGAATGTATTCATATGGTTTCTCTGGAAGAGGGGATACAAGAAATAATCACTCTGAGAAAATGTTTGTATGCTGTTTTTCATCTGTTCCATGAAAAAATAATTTCCATTACTTGAACTGGTAGTTTTTTACTACTTTTCTCAAACTCTTTTCTTGCTTCTTGTTTGAATGCTTTCCTATAGAGCAGGAAAAATAATAGATTTCAGGAGATTACTCTGTCATCGCATTCTGTAAGTCATTAGAAATATACAGAGCATAGGGTATCTATTGTTGATCAATGTATCAACAAAGAGGAGGCAGTTTTATTAGGTTTTTTTATTTTGATATGCAGGAATAACTTGTGTTATTTTGCATACACAGGCCCTGGAATATGAAACCAAAAATATGAAAAACTCAGTGTACATATTTTCATTTTTCTGGATGGAGAAGGGAGAATATTTTAATAAACTGCACAGATGGGAGCTCTGGATTTATTTTCTGTGGAAATTGAAATTTTAAATGCATTTTTACAAAAGCTAATTTGCAAGAGCATTGTACCAAATACATCCAGGAAACAAAGAGGATCTTCTATCAAAAAAAAAAATCACCATAATTGCAGGAGAAAAGTGAAGACAGGCAAAAAAGTATCTCAGACATGAAGAAGCAGCTTCTTGCATTGAAAAGAAGTATTTCAAGTTATCAGCTGTAGAAAATTCAACAGAGATTTCTGGCCAGCTCAGGAAATGAAATTTCCTATCACTGATAATAAAAACATATGAAGGTTTTCTTGTGATAAAACAAAACTGTTTAAGTATTCTGGTTTTATTAACACAGACTAAGCTATAAATTAAGGTACTATTTTGACTATTAAAATACATGAATAATAGGTATTGTAATAAATTAAGTAAATCCTTTCAAATGACATCATCTATTCAAATCCATATATTTTTGTCCATCATTTATTACTGTGGGTCAAATTCTAATTAATCTTTATTCATACTCTCCTCTCCATCATTATGAGTTTTTGTCATCTGTGTTGGCATAACCAATTTGCTTTTGTGTACAGCATTCAGCTTGGAATCCTCTATTAAAAACCTGCTAATAGAGCTGCTTGCAGAGTACCAGCAGTCACCTTTTGAACACAGTTTCTGTATCTGATACACAGAGCTCCATGTTTGTCACTCAGTTCAAGACCTATAATACAAAAGTAACCTTATCTCCTTCAGGATGCTGTTCTTAATCCTGGTTCTCAGGATAAGAAGAGTTCTGTTTGCCTTTTTGTGTGTATGTATCAGAATAGAGTGAGGTGATTTCTGAGTGTACCATCCACATATGTGCAAATCTGACAGGAATGTTTCTGTGAAGTGCACAGAAACAGGGGATGCCTAAGAAGTACTACCCTTTGGAGATAATGAGGTCCCCTCTCAGTCTCTTCTTCTCCAGGCTGAAGAGACCCAGCTCTCTCAGCCTGTCCTCATAGGGCAGATGCTCCACTCCTTTACTAATTTTGGTGGCCCTGCACTGGACTGTCTCCAGCATTTGTGGTCTTTATCACACAAGGGGTTGCAGGACCAGCCTTAATCCCTGCTCCAGTGGGGAATGGGAGTTAATAATCAGGATGCATATTCCTTATATGTTAGCAATTGTTGTAGTGTTTTTCTATCATAATCATAAAATGTATAGTTAGGCTTTACACATTAAATTTTATATAGTCTTATATCCTCTCTAAATGAAATTTCAGCATCACATGGTAGTACAATATTAAATGTCTAGCCAGATCTTTTCAAGACCTTGAGAATAAATAGTTGCTTTTTTGATTTCATACACAGTTCTTTGTAGCTGTTTGAGAAGAACATTTACATGTGATCAAGGAAAGGTAATGATTCTAGCAATTCCAATTTGTAATAATAAATTTTTTAGAGGTCTTATCTCTTGCAGCTGTAAAAAAAAAAAAAAGTTCAAACTGGAAGAAGTTTTATGCTGCCCATTTTTACCACTGCAAACTACCTTTAAATAAGGTGATGATGGTATGAGGAAATATCCCTACTTTCTGTATGTGGTACTTGTCCTCTCCAACACCTTTTACTAATTTCCTTTGCTATATAATACATATATACAGAGAGTATTCTCTGCAAAATATCTGATTGCCTACCTGGTATAATCCAGAAGTCTAAATCAGGCTAAGAAATATAGAAACCTATTCTGCTGAGGCAGATCCTGAACTAGCATAAACTGACACCACTGAGACATGTAAGCTAGAAAGCCTAGTCAAGAGTGACCTACTGGTTCTAACAAAAAAATTGTCTTTAACAATAAGTTTATGATAGACTGTTTTTTCAATATTGTAGAGCTTTGCAACAATGCTTCCCTGATATAAAGTTGATAGATCTGATTAGAGATTACTGCAATCTAACATAAAACTTCAGTGCCCCACCTGCATGCTCAGAGCATATACTTTGCCAGAGTTATGACTAGAGAGATGCTGTAGCCCCTTAGAGCATCATTCCCAATAGATCCACCAGTCTATATTACCCCTGGAGAAATTCTGCTATGGAGAACACCAGGAGAAAAGTAGTTAGCTTGTTTTGTTTATTTGGTTGTTTTCTGGAGGTGAAAGGAGAGATTGTGTATTGAAAAAGGAAGAAAAAAAAAAAAGGCTAGGTTTTCTTACATTCATAACAAGCCTTAACTGCTACATCCTGCCACTGTCAATAAATTAATTTAACCTCTCCACAGAGTCCAGTTTCCAACTGGTCTTTCTGGGACTTGTCTATGAAGCAAGGATCCTTGTTTGGCTTTGGGCATGGATTAACATCTCCTCTTGCATTGCAATCTGTTTTCCAAGTTTGGGATTTACCTTTTCTTTAATACTGATGAGGGTATTGTCCTTTACATCATATAGAAATTACTGTGAGATTTCATTGAATGCCCTTCCTGAAGCTGGTAGATTTTTGCTTGTAGAGAAAGAATTGAACAGAAGTAATAACCACATAAGAAATATGTGTTAGGATAACATCATCATACAAAAAAGCCACAAGTCACTAAATAATATGCTTTAGAGAGGATTTTTTTCCAGACAACTGAACATGTATCAAGATTTAATTAAAAGTGTATTATGCCATTTCCACTTCATTACATTATTGTCTGTTCATTATGTTGAAGGACTTTTAGATACCAGATTAGTCTGAGATACTTGCAGTATCAGAAAATCTTAAATCAAGAAGAAAATTAAATTCTAAGTGTGTTAATTGGTGAGTGGAACTGAATAGAAATGTAAAAGCAATTGTTAGCAGCTTTTAATGACAAGATCAAGCCCTTGGGTCACACTGGATGGTGAGTCCAGCGAGTCCAACACTGCAGTGCATAGTCATGGAGCATTAGGCAAAGCAGAGTTAATTAACAAAAGAGTTTAACATGTCAGTGGGGTTTAGATTCCTGCAATGGATAAGCTATCACCTAAAGGAGATTTTATAAACGAAAATGGGAACCATCTATACCATCTATTTCTATTACTATACAAGGAAGGCTAGGATAAAGGTTGAGGGGGCAGGCAAAAATATGGCACATGAACATTACTCAATTCAGATTGTTTTTATATTTTCTTTCCTCCCTTGCAGCCCTTACAGAATTACAGCCTTATGCCAGCTCCCTCACATCATTGCCACGATTTCCTTTGACTTCTGCCTGATATCTTAGCTAATTTAACAAGATACTTAATATTCTCTTTCTACTTCAAGATAATTGATTTGAGTTTGTTGTAAGCTAAAAAGAATCCCTTTCTATCAATCAACCTCCATACTTGCAGCAACATGATTCACCATGTATTTCAATGTTTTAGCATTTTAATAAATCTTTCTTCATGAAATCTTTCTGAGTGTCTTTTGAACTTCTATGTTTCTGACTTATTCTACTATAAACTGTTTAGTTGCCACCTTCACACATTCTGGACATCCCTGACTTCGGTTGGATTAATCTAATTTAGATTTTACACTCACTTGCATGGTGGCTGAACAGAGCTGGTATGGGACTGCAGCAGTTAGAGTAAAACATACTCATGTTAACTGCTCAGTGCTAAAGTATAATAAAATATTTGTACAGTAGCTACCAGTCTATTTTGTACTGCCATCAGTATTTCTGGTTTTATATTAATAAATTCATCTTTAATAGACTTCTAGTTGACCTGAGGAAAAAAATCATCTTTAACTTGCTGTTTTACACACTTCTATTAGTCTATTTAAATATTTGCATTGCAGCATCCGTGTGTATCTAAAGGTTCATCTGGTGCTTACCTTCCAGATATGTGAAAGCAGTGCATCAAGACAGAATAGACATTCTTGAGCCTGGTTTGAGAAAAGTGTGTCTGATCAACGATACTGATCTACACTACTAAAATATTCTGAGGTATACTGGAGCATGCTGTAGTATAATCTTAAAATGCAGCACAATCATAGAAGATTTATAACCTTGTGATTAAACTGGTTTCTACCCTTTAGCTGTAAGGAATATCTTGTCAGTATTCACTGCCTTAATGTAAAAATAAACCTGGGAATACCTACACTATTCATCCTAGACTGTTTAAAGTAATAGATGGGTATTTTAAATATACTTCATAGTTCTTGTCTTAAGAGTCCTGGTCTCTAGACTCCTTTATTCTATTCCTGGCCTTCATTCCTTCATCAGTATCCTATTCTACTGACAGAACTGATAATGTAGTGTATGAAATAAAAATAGGGATAAAATATTTTTGTGGTGATAAAACATACCTGATTTGGGAGAATATGTTAAGATTCAAAATGTAAAGCCTTTCTTCCAAAGACTTGCTGCTTTTTCCCTTTTCTTTGATGCTGTGTTTTCTGGAGTTTATGAGGCAGACATTTGAGAGCTTTGAAAGCTTAATATTCTGACTATATAAACACCCCTTTATATATATGGATCATCCTAAAAAGTTACAGCATAAAAAGCAGGGTTAAAAATTATTAGATTCATGTAAATTGAACAACTGATCTTGTTCTCCATTACTGTTTATTTTCTCAAGAAAAACACCTGCAGCTGTAGATAATTGTGTTCCCTAGAATCTCAGAAGAAAGACTTATTACAAAACTGAAAATAAAGCACTTACACATGTTTCATGATGTGGTGTTAATTAGACAGTCACAGCAAACTCTTGCCTAGTTCAGAGCACTGCGTGAACTGTGTATTTCCAGAGGGATCAATGTCCTTAATTGTGTCTCCACACAATCCTAAATATCCACTGGTCAGATTATGTGACTAATACGTCTGTTCTAGAACAAGCAGCAATTTCAAGTATTGAGGCCATGCTGCTGAGAACACAGCTACATTGGGCAGGTCACGTGTCCAGGGTAAAGAACTATCGCCTTCCTAAAATCATGCTTTATGGTGAACTTGCCACTGGCTGTCATAAGAGAGAAGCCCCGAAGAGGAGATACAAGGACTCCCTGAGACAACATCTCAGCTTTGGCCATATTGATCACCTTAACTGGTCTACTCTAGCCTCCAATCGGGAGGTCTGCACACACACTATTTTTAATGCTGTGGAAGTTTTTGAGAAAGCATGCAGGATCACTCTTGAGGAGAAAAGACAGCGTAGAAAGAATCGTGTCTTGCAGAATATATCATCTAAGGAGTCCTTCTGCTGTGCCTTTTGCAACCGCTCTTGTCTATCTCGTATTGGCCATTTTAGCCACCAGTCTGCTTGTAAAAAACATGGGTAGCGCCCTCCCCGAATCTTCATTCACGAAGCCTAGCCATAACATGACCTGACATAACAATGTCCTTAATTTGGTTTTCTGTGTGAGGATGTACCTTAGATTTAAACATCATTATTAGATTATATCACCATCTTCTATGTTGAACAGTTGAACTCTGAGATTACTATCATTATTTAAAGGTATTATGAATCAGAGTAAAGTTATTCAATTTAGCGGTCAGACTGCGATAGGACAAGGGGGAATGGATATAAACTGAAGGAGGGGAAATTTAGATTGGAGATTAGAAGGAAGTTCTTTATCCGGAGAGTGGTTAGGCACTGGCACAGGTTGCCCAGGGAGGCTGTGGATTCCCCATCCCTGGCAGTGTTCAAGGCCAGGCTGGATGCAGCACTGGGTGACCTGGTCTAGTGATTGGCATCCCTGCTCAGTGCGGGGAGGCTGGAACTAGATGATCTTTAGGGTCCCTTCCAACCTGCCCATTCTAGGATTCTATGATTCTATAATCTGGCCTTAAATTTTGAAGGTATGCATATCAGCTGGAATAATATTACAAAATGATGAAACTCAGTATAATTAACATGTATAGACCACATATATAAAGCAACTTCACCTACTTTTCCTATGCTTAGCAAAGACTATATATGAAGGAACTAACTATTTAGATAAAGCTGTGGAGATAGCTTTGCTCATAATGTCTTCTCTAGAAATGCTCACAAGTATTCAATCCTGCACACTACTCTTCAGATATGGCATGAATCAGGGAGGCAGAAATTTCACTGTAATTAAAGAGATACATCAGAAGAATATTTTCATAACCTAATAAGGCTGCTTAAACAGTCTCCCAGAAGTGTTAAACTGTTCCCAAAAATAACTGGAAATATTTTAGTGAAGGGCAGTGTATGGCCACAGATCTCAATTTATCAAGGGCATTGATTCACCTGTCACACAAAACCTATCATTCTTTATTTGTTGTGTATGTCTACATATGTATTGCAACAAAACTGATGAAACCTGGATTTGTGGACACTTCAGATTTCCTGCTTGTTAATAAGGATGGCATCCCACATAGTCTTCCCCTTTGTGGCTGGCTGAAACTGCACAACTCCATGGCCTTTACTCTTTCATCACATGTAACTGAAACATGTCAACATGTACGAAATTATGAGAGAAGAACAGAGAAGTTACATCATGCTATTGTGCTGCTTAGGAGGTAGATGTTAACTGAGTGGAATAGAAACTACTGAGGAGATTTCTACAGCTAAAGAGGATCCCTGCTGTTTTTTCAGTCAGACTTCATTAGAACAACATTTTTGTGAACATTTTTGTTTATTAAAAAGAAACAGCATGATAAAGAAAACATCAGACCACTTGTGAGAGATAACAATCTCAAACATATTAGAAATACTCTGTTACATATAACTAGCAAGTCTTCAACAATAGCTATGTTTTCAAATATACTCTCTCTTTTCACTCTTCAACTTCTAAAATCCTTCAGAGAGTTTTTCAGACAATAATGCAGCAAACAGTTCAGTTTACTGAGTTCAAAGTGCAAAAAGTTGTCATTCTAATTCAGCATACGACCACTTGATTTTATTAAATCTTGTTATTTTTTCCATTTAAAACAATGCTCTCTTGTTATTTTTCTCTGTTCACATACCCTTTTGGTCTTAATTAATTTGGCTTACTCATCCTGTAATAAGTGTTTGTAAGTAAGTCTAGTTGATTCATCTTATTTCAATTCACACATTCAGCCTGTGTCTGTCCTTACTGCCTCTCCTATCATATCTCTGAAATTCATCCCTTCACTTCTTATTCAGTGTTTATGTAGAGTTTAGTGACCATAAAGCTTTGTATGATCCCTCTTCTTTCTACTACTATTTTCTGTTTCACATTTATTCAGCTTTCCCGACTCAGACTATCCAAACCACTGTCCATTGTCTCCTCCTTTTCTCCTCTGCACCAATCTCTCTGCTCTTATCTCCATTTTCACTGGGTTGGGTTTTTGTTGGGTTTTGTGTTTTTGGTTTTGTTTTTTTTTTACTACAACTACTTTTTTTTATCTCATTGCGGAGCTTCTCTAAGAAAAGGTGGGCAATGCTATTTTCACTCTGCCAGCACTGCTGCCCTTACTTAAGCCATCATTGAATATGGTTGTCGAAGAAAGCAGTCTAAATCCTGTCTCAAGCAGTAAAACATTTTAGAGAAATTCGTAGCACATTTCAGCAAGGGTTCCCTGTCATAGGTGTTACAGAAAGGGATTCAAGCTGGTCCGTGGCCTTGTCATGAAAAATGAGCATCTAGGGTTTCTCCCATTTAAGTCATAAATTCTGCTATGTCCATCTATTCTGTCCCCGTTATTTCCTCTTTTAGTGCAACTCCTTCCCAAAAAAATGTGTTGTGGATGTGGATGTTCTGGTTCGGGCTGGAGCAGAATTGATTCTGCTAAGGTGGTATTGCTTCTAGCCAAGGTTCCTTTAAAAGTGACAGCATTTCTCTGAAGATGGTAGTATGTTTTCAAAATAGTGCCAGCTTCTACTAATAATCAGGCCTAAATATTTGGGTTACATCTGAGGATTGGAATGTAAACCCTTTGTGATTCTACTGGGATGGACAGGGGTGCAGGGTGAGAGCCTGCACCTATAGGAAAGGAACAGGCAAGACAGGTGACCCCAAACTGACCAACTAAGTATTCCATTTCATACACATCATGCTCAGTATAAGTTTAAGGGACAGTTCCCTGTGCGCTCTCTTCTTCACTTCCCTTGCAATTCTGCTTTGGGCCCAGCTTTGCTGCTTCTGCTCCTGAGTCCAGCTTCCCCTCCCCTGCTTGTGACTCCTGTCTGCTCTGGTAACACAGCGACTGCCGGAAGGGAGAGGGGCAGGTTTGGATTTCGGTGCTTGACTTTGGATCTATATTTGCATATATATATATATATATATTTGTCTGCTGTTACTGCTTTTCATTGAAGTAGTTAAAATTATTTTGCCTTTTCCGATCCACAAGTCTTGTTATTCCACTCAAACCATAACAGTGGACAGTATGGGAACTGCATGTTAAGTACTCGGATCAGACAGAGCAAGTCCTCCAACCAACCGTGTTCTTTTGGCCTATCCCCTAACTCCAGATTTAAAGCACCGATAAGGGCGCTTGTTGCACTTCAGAGTGCACTGACCTGGTTCATGAAACGCCAACGGCGATCAAACCCAGATCGCTCGGTCCACATGCTCAGCAGACACCCGTAAAGTCAAAGGCAAATGGCGTTTATTTGTACGTAACATGATATTATATACCCCTGGTTCACAGCGCAATTTCCGTCTGCTCACATCATAACTCATACATTATTGGCTATTAAAGTATCACGAGTGGGGTCTTATCTTTCCGTACAACCGAAATCTTCCGCGTCACCAGACCCTATCTATATGCTCTAACTAACTAACTACCACAGGTGCTGTGATCTACAGAAAGTAATTTTTCCTCTCCTTGATTTAAATAGAACAGAAAGACATCCCCTTTAGGTTTTTGTTCAGAATTAATGGTTAACTCAGAGTTGAGAAATGATCATCAGAGAATAAAATGTGATTTTAATGTAAAAGAGGCATGTTCATTAGTGGTGAAGGTTTTCCAATTGCAGAATAACTATGTATAAGAAACCCTGTAGAGAAGTTCTCACTGGAGTCTACACATGATTTGTGTTGGGAAGCTGCAAATAGGAGATAATGCCTAGCCCTCTATTGTTAGAGGCTAAATGCAATCTCATGCTCAAAGTCCAATACAAATATATTCCAATTCTTAACAGCAATTGAGAGCCTTACTGATAAATTTATCTCTGGTGCCAAAGAAAACTGCATATGCAAAATCCCTACACTTCCACAAAGCCAGAATATTTTAGGAAAGTGTGTGAGGAGTAACTCATGACCCAGAGCATTCTGACAATTTTATGTAAAGGAAGCATGTAGGTCAGATATAATATTAACATGAAAATCATTATCTCAGATGTTTGTTATTCATGTCTACAGTGGTATCTCATGTCATCCATGCGCCATGAATGAATAAATGCGCAGAAACCAATCATAACAGTAGTCGAAACCAATCATAACAGTACTCAAAACCCAAAAGTTTAGAGAATTTTGAGTGGTTATTTATTAGTTTAATGTAAGTTGATCATTTAAAAACTAGAAACACTGATTTAGCATGGCTATAAGCTCAGTACTCTCAAATTTATGTCAAGTTTTAATTTCCAACTGACTAATCCATTTAAGATATCTCCTTTTGTGGAAACATTTTATTAGTAATTAACATATTGATATCTATAGCCAACCCTGGCACTAGGTTTTCCAGAAACAACCTCTTCTACCACATTGCAGTGAGCCATGACAGAGAGAGGTGAGCTGCCCACTTGCTGTCATTTGTCTTTTTTGTCATAAAAAAAAAGAAAAGTTGAGTTTCAAAAGAAGCAAGCTCAAAATCCTAAGAATTTCCACTCATCTGTTATTCTCCTCTCTCTACTCATAAAGGAAAACTTTTATAATCTTTAGTATAACTGAAGCACTATCAAGCTTAAAATTTTTCTTCATAAAAACTTTTTGCAACTTACTGGAAAGGAAGTAGGGGGTATTGTTAAAGTAGAGACTTAATGAGTATATTCCAGATATTTAAATTATTTTTTCTCTCCTTGTAAATACCATTCTAAAGCTGCAGAGGCATACCTAAAAATTACTGTTTTCAGACTCCAAAGGCATACTTAAAACATCTGATGTGACAGTAAAGAATAGCTACCTACATACTTCTGCTATTTTAATTAATAGCATTTTCTGATTATTCAACTATATTTGGAGTTGCAAAAATAAGGTAAAATACAGTTCTCAAAACATAGACACTTGGTTTGTTATAGGTTGAGGAGGGGTTTTTTTTTGCCAAAGATGTAAAATAATAACATTTATTTTAATTTCATCTTAATTTAGCTCTAGCACATCCTAAGCAAAATGTTCAACTTCTCAGTAGTTGTAAACGAATATGCATAATTATAGCTGTAAAAAAGTCTTTCTTTTACTTGGAAAATATGCAGTGAAAATGTGCAAAAAGCCATTCCTTCTTAAAAACCTTACACACAGGACAGATAGTTAAGCAAAGCCCTCTCTCTTCTTCCAGGGAAATATACATCCATGATTTAACCTTTTAGGCTAATATGTGACAATCTTCAAGTCACCTCTGTGTTTAATATTTTCTAAGATTGAGTCAAAATCTTAACATACATTTCCTATTATATACATGTATTAATCTTATATATCACCTGTTTTGGGGGATATACAAAATTTATCCGGAATTTGTTTAGAAACAGCTGCTTCCAAGTCTTGCATAAATAGTCTAATCATGCTTATTCTACTGCTGACATTATCTACGTGCACATACTTCATATGTGGTCATGAGATATTAACTTTTCTTGTAATATTACAAAAATGAAAGGTTAATAAAACAATGTATTTAACTCTTCAAGTCAAAAAAATAATAGAATATATTTAAGTCTATTTACAATGGGAAAATCATTCCATAATTTAATTTTTTCAGTGCACTATTTAGTTGTTACCAAAAGCTAGGCTATTTATTCCTGTTCTGCCCATGTTAAATCTGATGCCAGTTGTGGTTCTGAGATTTTCTTAAACAGCTGTTTACTAAAACTGCCATACACCTCCATATGTTGATTTCATCTATGGGAGTACAACTAATTTTCTCGGAGAAATTAACTTCTGCACTTCAATAGAGCTCATCAAATGGGCAATTTCTACTATATCTTATTAGAGGGAACTGCAATTCTCATTGTTACTCAGTTCCACACATTTATTCTACAGCACAAGTCTTAGGAGGAGTGGCAGAGGAAACTGGGGTTGTTTAGTCTGCAGAAAATGAGTCTCAGGGGAGACCAGAAAGGAGGTTGTAGTGAGGTAGAGGTCAGTATCTTCTCCCATGTGACTAGTGAAAGTTCCACCAGGGGAGGTTTAGGTTGAATATTAGGAATAAATTCTTCACCAACAGTGTTGTCAAGCCCTGGGAACAGGCTGCCCATGGAAGTAATGGAATCACTATCCCTGGGGGTATTTAAAAGATATGTAGATATGGTTCTTAGATATGTGGTTTAGTGGTGACCTGGCAATAATGGTTTAACACTTGAACTTAAAGATCTTAAAAGTTCTCTTCCAACCAAAACGATTCTAGGATTCTATGACCATGCTCTTAAGAAGCCTTAGGTTATTAGATACAAGGGACTGCCAGAGATTTCCTTATGAAATACACCACAGGCAATATTGCTTAGCAAGAAACTCCCTTCAGGCTGTCACCATCTGGCAATTATACTAATATTTTGATCACTCGTTATGTGGTATTTCCTTTTCAGTCAAATACTCATGTGTTGAGCCAGCCCACAGGCCAGACATCCTTAATCCAAGTGAGAAGCTTTGCACAGGCTGCCTGTCCAAAGCACCCAGCTTTGTTAATTCAGCAGATGAATTTTAAATCTAATTTAATTTATATAGAAGTACATTGTTAAACTCATGGTCTTTAAGGATAATTGTTTAAGATGGCTGGGGAGCATTTGTTCTCTAGGAATGTTAGTGTTGCCTCTCTGTCAGTTCGCTGGATGTTTGGTCCAGCATCCACTGATGTGTGCTCAGAGATTCCTATTGACCTTCACAGTCTTTGGATGAGGTTGTAGATCTGAAATGGGGCACCTGTGTGCATATTCACTATGACTGATTGCACATATTGGACACAGCCACAGCAGATGCAATTTCTAAAACTCATTTGTAGTAACTCACTTTAAAATGTTATATTCAATAACTATTTTAGAATAATACTGAAAATATGTCACCAAAAATTCAATGAACTCTGAAACTAAGTATGAATATGTGCTAGTATCTGCACTTAAGTGTATAGACAGTACTAGAATCTTACATTTGCTTTTAGAGCCCTTTCAGCTTTGTATATACAGATTATCTTAAGAATGCTATTTTTTTTTTCTTTTAAGGGGAAGTCATGCAGATTTTTAAAATTGCTGAAAGGCTTTTAAAAAATGCCTCACTGTTCCATTTTTAACAGATGATTGTTATTGCCTTCCAGTTTTCTACAGAAGTTACCCAAAAAACCCTTGAAAATACATACTTAAGCCTTATTTGAAAAGATGCGGTATCGTAGACTTCTCTACAGCTACAGTCACTTTGAGGTGTGCCTGTTCTACCATGACCTCATCAATGGTCCTCAATGCCTTCAGAGATGGCCTTATCCACAGTCATAGCCTGTTCAGAAGTAAATCTGCTGCAACATGGCTTTAACCATGGCTGCAGTCCCTCCAGGGGTGTATCTACTCTGTTGTGGGCTTGTCCATGACCACACACTTTGAGGTGCTCCAGCATAACCTCATACACAGTCATTCATGCTTTAAGGTATAGTGGCTGCAGCATGGACTTATCCATTACCCCCAATCCCTTCAGAAGTATATCTGCTGCAGCACATGCGTAACCATGGCCACAGACACTTTGAGGTGTATTTGCTCTGGTGTGGACTTATCTGTGGCCACAGATGCTTTGGAGTGTCATGCTCTCATGTGGATTCATCCACAGGTCACAATCCCTTCAATGTGAGTTCAGTCTGGAATTCCAGCCTGTCCAGCACAGCAGCAGAGAAACAGTGGTGATGTTCTGGCTACCTACAGTCCACGCACATTGCCCTTGCTGGATGTGATTCTCCCCCTGTACTCTGCACTGGTGAGGCCTCACCTTGAGTACTGTGTCCAGTTCTGGGCCCCTCACTTCAAGAAGGATGTTGAGGTGCTGGAGAGGGTCCAGAGGAGAGCAACGAGACTGGTGAAGGGGCTGGAGGGGAAGCCATATGAGGAAAGGCTGAGGGAGCTGGGACTATTCAGCCTGAAGAAGAGGAGACTCAGAGGTGACCTTATTGCCCTCTATAACTACCTGAGGGGAAGTTGTAGTCAGGTAGGGGTTGGGCTCTTCTCCATGGCAGCTAGTGACAGGACAAGAGGCCATGGCTTGAAGTTGCAGCAAGGGAGGGTTAGACTGGACATTAGGAAGCACTTCCTGACGCAGAGGGTGATTGGGCTCTGGAATAGGCTACTGAGCGAGGTGGTGGAGTCACCGTCCCTGGAGGTGTTTAAAAAAAGATTGGATGTGGCACTGAGTGGCATGGTTATCTAAACCAGGGTCATAGGCTGGACTTGATGATCCTGGGGGTCTTTTCCAGTCTTGGTGATTCTGTGATTCTGTGATTCTGTGATGATAAGTGTGCAGCAGTACAGCAAGCAGTGAAAGCAAAAACCAGTCACTAATGAGTGCTAGACTAGTATTCAGGAAGGCAAGCAAGCCCCACAGCAAGCACAGGAGCCTATCATATAATAGCTGAACAGCAATAACAGCAATGAATCTAATAAAGCACATTCCAATCAAATGTGTTGTATCTCAAAACATTCAAGCCCCTAACTGGGCATGAAAAAGGACTGCTGTGGTTTAACCCCAGCCAGCAGCTAAGCACTACACAGCCACTTGCTCACTGCCTCCTAGTGGGATGAGGAANTCTGCTGTCGGCACAGTTATCGCACCAGGGACCACAGAAGACCCCAAGTGATTTTCAGAATGTGCCTGAGGAAGAGGACTGGAAGAGTAAGAAAACTCATCAGTTCAGATAAAGAGGACAAAGCAAAAACCACATGCACAAACAAAGCAAAACAAGGAATTAATTCACTATGACAACATTGGTAGGCAGTTGTCCGGCCATCTCCAGGAAAGCAAGGCTCTATCACTCCTAACAGTTACCTGGGAAGACAAATATCATCACTCTGAACATCCTCCTTCTAGTTTTGCATGTCTGGAAAACGAACTTTATTTCCTGGTATAACTGCTTATTTATGTATGCATGCATAATCTCACATGGCTTTCAGTAGATTAACCAAGCTATAGACTCTATTTTAAACACTTACTAGAAATACTTACATGCATATACAATATAAATATTATAATAAAATAATTTACTATAAAAATAATTTTATAATTTACTATATAAATAGAATATATAATTTAATATATTATATATGTATTAATGTATGATTCAGTTGTTCTCATTCTCTTTTACATACTGGGTGTTCAAAATGAACAACAATGAAAAAATATTACAGCAAGAATTAACAAGTTTTCTTCCTTGACTATCAACATCTTTTTGTCTCTTGAAAACTGTATTTAGTACATCTACTCTGTGAATATAAACATATAAACATGGCAGTAGAGTTGAATATGAGATACATCCACAGTGTTCCCTACAAGGCTAATTTCCATATCTAACAAAATGCAAACCACTTTAGGAAAAATCATTTTTATCTTACATGTACTCTATATAAGAATCCAGGCATGGGCCAAATGTCTAACAAATATATTGTTCCAGATGGCAACATTTTGCATTTCCTTGCAAAGTTATCTGGCAATAGCAAACCATTCATTAAGCTTTTATGTCTACATTACCTTTAAAAGGTATTATTAACATAATCTGTCTCTAATCTATTCAGTGTAATCCTGGATTATTTTCTTAACTTTTCCAGTCCACGAGGCATGTTATTCACCAAGAAAAGCAAATCTATGTGAAAACAGAATCCAAACCAGAATTATAATTCTGCTTTCAAACTCCATATTAATTTTGCTTCTCATTTAGCAGCAGCAGTAATGGTTATATTTTATTGCAGAAACATAAGGATAAGAGAGAAGTTTGCTAACGAAGAAAACAAAACCACAAAACTACCTTGAAATTAGGACACATTTCTAGAACAGAAAGTTATTGTCCAATAAAGAGGAGAAAAATAAAACAACCCATTAACTACCTCTTAAGGCATATGATAGTTATGAAGGAAATAGATGATAAGAACAAGAACTGCTAAGAAACAAAATTACTGTGTGCCTGTACCTAAAATTTCAAGCATTTTTATAATCAGGTAAAAGTAAACTCAGCTAGGTAATAAAAACCTGAATTGGTAACTACAGGAAAGTTGTTGCTCGAAAAAAAAGTAATTGAAAGGAACAGAATAAACAAAAGGAGGATAGTTATTCCAAGGGGCTGCTTAAAAGGACTAACAAGTGGGAAAATGTTATCCCCTGTAGCTGAGTTTCAGTGTTTACCATGACCAAAATGCCTAGAAGAAAAAAGGTCTCCTGGTGAGCTCAGACCACAACAAAGCCCCTGCTAAGGTGACAAAGCTTACAAAACGTAAAGGTGCTGAATAGTTCAATCTAGCAGAAAGAACACTATATCTTAGCTGAACTGCAACAAATGGGACAGATCCCAGATATAACTGGGGTCATGTTCCTAAATGCAACCAGATAAAGTACCAACCAGTGTTAATGGAAAAGCAAGGCTCTGTTTGCCCTGTGGGTTAACTACAATAACTTTTACCACTTAGATCAGTGATACTTTGATGCTGTAATTACTCACTGCATGTGTTGGTCGATATTTGCAATGTGCTTATTTACTGCCCACATTCAGGTTGGAAAGCTGCTGTAGAAAGTGCAGATGGCTTGTCCCACTGAAAATAAATCCTTGTAATTTCTTTTTTTTTTTTTGCTTTTTTCAGAGGAGTAAGCAATTTTTCAGCTCTGCTGTATCTTACAGCTGCCTGAGCCTGCAGAATTATGAGCTACAAACATGGAGAAACTCTGGATTAATTTTACTGAAACTTAATAATTACTCTGCTGCAAAATATGCAGTATGTGTAGATTCAGAGTTGAATTCAGAGAGGGAATGGGGGGGAACTCTATAACATTTGTTTAGCTCTGAGTATAAAGGTCTTCCTTACATGGATTGAAGTGTTCTAGAAAAACACTTCTGGCTATTTGCTCTGGATATCTTTGCAGTGCATAAAACTAGAAACCAAGAAAGTCAATGTCTTTAAACAGCAGTTCAATCTCGTGTGGCAGGCACAGTCTGAAAATCACTTGGGGTCTTCTGTGGCCTCTGGTGCGATAACTGTGCCAACAGCAGAGGGAGCATTAAACTCATTGCCCATGGGAAAGTGTGGAGAGTGATACCCATGTTCCTAGAATCCTTGGATGGGCAGGATGAGCTCATTAGCCTTCTGGCAGTCATCCTAGGAGAAGGACAACTCTGATTCCAAACCCGGGCAGATGGAGCTCATTTAGCCCTGTAAGGCCTTCCATCTAAGAGAAGGACACTCTAATAAAACCTCCATCCTAAGGACTTTGCTGCTAGTGTCCAAGCTTGCTAGGCCCTGGCAGATGAACCTTTGGACTAAAGGGTGGGTCCAGCTCTGTGCATGCTGTGTCTCACCTAAAAAAAATCCCTAGTGCAGGCTCGAGGGTGCTATCTGCTATCCTCTTTTTATCAGCACGCTTGGAAAAGGCACTGATGAGGAGCATGGATGGAGCCCTCCCTGGAGCTTTGTTCGCGAAGCCTAGCCATACAATCTCATGTGGCCCCTAAGTGAGAAAAAGAGACAAGTTAAAGGTTAAAACTACCCAGCTATCAAGGTGTCTTCTCCTTTTTAAATGTTCAGAGGATACAGAAGAGTTTACAGTACTGAATAATATTATCCTGTTGTTTATTGCCTCCTTCATGCTAGAGGAAAACTGTGTCCATGTAAATGTTTCTTTTGCAGTCTAATGATTGAAAACCTTCAAGGAATTCTTTTTGTACTGTGTTTTAGAGAAGTTTCTGTCTCAATTTCTAGAATTCTAAATATGACAAATAAAAAAAAAAAAAAGAAATAAATTACCAATTCATTACCTTACTAGATTTTAGGTTACTAAGAAAGGAGGTGTCAGAAGGTGGCATATTTTAGTCTTCTCAACCACTTTAACTTGAACTAGGAACAGTCAGTATGTAACAGCTAACAAAAACAGCCAAGGATTTGCTTCTTTATCATAGTGTTTCTGAACTCAGTTTTCAAGACTTGGCATTTGGAAGGATTTTTGCATTTCCTGTTACGAGTTGTAACTAAGAACAAAATGGGAATAGATGCCATTCATGCAAGGCCAAAATTTCTCTTGATATTACATGCCTTTATTTCCATTTAGGCTTTATTTTTATTGTGTATGAAAAATGATTATATTCACCTCTAAAGGTATGATTTGAATACAAAGTTGCAGGAGGGAGTCACAATTTTTTTTAAAATTATTAAATATTTCCCCTCTACATTTGAAATATTAAGTAATCCTCTTTATTCTTAAAAATATTGTTTTCTTTTTTGTGAAAATTTTTCAAACCTTACATCCAAGATATTATATCATCGTCTTAAACCAGCAGGTTGATAAAGATGTAATCAGTACTTTACTAAAGAACAATATTCATGGAGAATATAAAGTATCTTGTAGGTATCATTGGAAACACCTCTCCCAATAAAATGTTGTTGGTTGTTCACTACAGTGATTTTAAAACAGCTGACATGGTAATATTACCTACCATAATAGGTCTATTTCAAATGAATGGCTAAAGTAATAGGGATTGAAAATGGAATAGTTGCCCAATCCCTGGAAAAATAAATTCTTTTGGCATTGGACATTCTGAAAAATGTTTGCATTTTGGAATTAGAATTACTTTTCTTGCCCGTAGCCAGCTGAGTTGGACCAGACTTGGTGTGCAAAAAGGACACTCAGGAAGTTATCTCATAGTAATCTCTCAGCAAGGTTGATGCAGAGGAAACTTGCTCTCCAATCAAAACAAATAATACATTACTTTTAGGTACATTTGAATTGTGTGCAATTTGCTTTTTTACAGAGACTTGGCAGGTTCCCCTTAAATAAACCAGAGAGCAGTAACAGCATATATCACCTATGTGACTCTTTTAGCTCAATTCATTTTATGGCAAAAAGATATGCAAATCTCCCTGTTCACAAACAAGGAAGCTACAGAGGCATGACAAGGGCACTTTGAGCTGACAGCTAAGCTGTAAGGATACATGGAATTATTACAACAGCAAGCTTTGTGGGCCATGAACAAAATGACAAAGCAACTCTTGGGAAAAATTTTGACAAAATTTTTGCATCAGACATGGTGAATTGTTAAAATCAAACCCACTGTTTTTAACAAGTTTTATAAGGAAGGTTGCTTAGGTCCAGAATGGGTTTCCTCACTAAAATCAGAGAAAGAAGTCAGAAAAATCACAGAATCACCAAGGCTGGAAAAGACCCCCAGGATCATCAAGTGCAGCCTATGACCCTATACACCCAACATCTAAACCATGCCACTCAGTGCCACATCCAATCTTTTCTTAAACACCTCCAGGGACGGTGACTCCACCACCTCCCTGGGCAGCCTGTTCCAGAGCCCAATCACCCTCTGTGTGAGGAAGTGCTTCCTAATGTCCAGTCTAACCCTCCCCTGCTGCAGCCTCAAGCCATGGCCTCTTGTCCTGTCACTAGCTGCCATNCCCTCTGCAGAGCCTTCCTTCCTTCCAAGAGATGGACACTCCCTCCCAACTTGGTGTGATCCGCAAATTTACTGATGATAGACTCGATCCCCTCATCCAGATCATCAATAAAGATGTTGAACAGGACTGGGCCCAGGACTGAACCCTGGGGGACACCACTGGTCACTGGATATATGGTTAACAAGAGAGCTCAGAGACCAGACGACCCAAGAGTTCAAAGGTGAGAAAATCATTTGAGATAGCATTAAACTGTCTAAAGCTTTGAATCAACTTTGATCAAATTTTATTTGGTTCTCCAAAATACTGGGAGAAAATTATTTTCACAGTATTAAAAGGCTTGTCTTTCATTCTGATGGAAAAAAAAATCTGGTATTTTCATGAAAAAGAAATTTTCTTTTGGAAACTCCACAAATTAATGAAGTAAGTGGCAGATTGTCTTGGTTTGAGTGAGATCAGAACTAATCCTGCTTGATGATTTTACTTAACTGCTCAATCTTTTCTAAGAAGTTGACAGCATGGTTTCACATCAAATGTCTGCTTCTAGAAGTGATAATGCTCAATGTTTATAGTTAGTATTAAAGAGTGGTATGCAGACCAAGGTCACTACTAAATCTTGTGTGCCATGTTGGGAGTGCAGAGTAAAAGGCCTTACCTGCAGGGAGGAGTGGACAGTTGAGGTGATCCCAAAGTGACCATCTAGGTAATTCCATATAGGTCATATTCAATATAAAGCTGAGGGATCATGAGGAACACTCTTTCTTTTTAATTCTTCTTCAATGGCTGGCATCTGAGGAAGACCCTGTCTGTTCTGCCTTTGATCCTGATCCATGAGATCCTGAATCCAGTAGCAGGTTCCAGCCCCTGAGTCTGGTTCCCATCTGCTGCTGAGTCCTTGTGCCACAGCATCTGTGGTAACAGTTGCCATCAGGAGTGAGTTGGATTCAGCATTGGGTTTTGTATATATTTGTATATATAAAAGATGAAAGGTTGTCACTCTGGAGACATACTCATAACTTGTAGTATAAAGAACAATATCTTTGATTTTTTTTCTGATGTTTTCTTCACAATTTTTAATGCAATCTTCTGAGAGCTTTATTTATTTATGGAAATCTGAATTATTATTTTATAATATTGAAAAAATTAAGCAGGAAATTGTGCCTGTGTCAATAATAACAGGTTCAGGAGTCAGTTTAGGAGAGGTAATTTACTCTTTGAAGTTTTGGTCATCACTTCAATGCTAAAAGATGTTCTAAGAAAGTATTAAGGATAATATCATCTTCAGAAGTCTCTCGCTGCTTCTAGACAGGCAAAATTTTCCCTCAGGTTTGTTGTCTTTTATATAATGGATAATGTAGAAACTACAGAGATGCTTGGATGTTTAAAAAGTCTCCAAGGTTATATCATGCATAAGACACTAATTTGGGGCTTTCATTAATTCTTCCAGAGTTAAATTACTGTAAGCCAGTGCCTAGCTGCTGATGGTAGCCAGCACCAAGCTTCAGTCAAGCAGCAGTGCTTGACTTAAACAACTGCAGAATAAAGTGCTCACAAGGAAAAGATATTTATTCTTTTTTTTTTCCAGAAATTTGCCTGCCAATGCTTTGCTTATGCTTTAGGGCATTACCTCCTTATCAGCAGTAACAACAAAAAGCTACTATTGTAGACAGGACATACTTATCTGGGCAACAGATGTTTTTTCAGGACAAAGGGTTACATTTGTCTCCAATGGAAGCACTGAGCCTTGAGCTGTCTCTGTAAGATAAAGAATTATCAAAAAGCAGACTGTTTGACTTGGAGAATTTTTAGATATCTGGAATTTACTAATCATTATAACCTAAAGTACACTGCATATAATAACCTAAGGATATGCCAGAAGAGGTATTTCTTCATCCAAGAGAGTTCTATGCCTGAGCTTCTGTGAGAATCACCTTCAAGGTTGGAAATCTTAACGTGGCTTTGTGTACCAGTCAGTGCTGCCTGATATTCTTATTAGGTATTTTTTTTAATACCTTAAAATTGTGTTTTTCATACATTTAAAATTCTTTTAGAAAGTCTTTCTTCCTGTTGGTAATTTCAGGTTATAGGTAATACGCTATGAGAAATGCCTCATCTCTTTCTGAATCTTCTCCCAAACTTCTGAGCTATGTATTGCCCTGTGACAGTGAGTTCCACACCTGTGTTATGTATCACAGACATTCTGTTGTATACATTA
>VWZO01002934.1:0-15367 GCA_013396975.1 Bucco capensis | reverse complement strand
TTCGTGATTCTGTGATTCTGTGATCAATTGCTTGTGTGCTGTCTGTGTGCTGTAAATGAGAGAGTACAGGATCCTCTGAGAGTAGGTTAGCTGACTTACAACATTTTCTGGCCTGATATTATCTCATCAGCAGTAGATTTGAATAATTCACCAAAGTAACGCCACTACTGCAATTAAAAGAAGGATTATTTGCAAACACTCTTAAATTATTGTGGATCACACTTCTGAGAGTACAAGATTCATTTCATGTTGCACCTTCCTTAATTCAGGGCTTAATTTATCTAGATTTTGTGGCCTATTTGTTCAAGGGCATGGTTTGTCAGCTCTGAAGATTGGTGTGCCAAACTGGTTCTGTCTTTTCCAAATCCAAAGTTGAACAGATATCACTGATAGGCTGATCAGGCCTTGTGCCTGAGAAAGATAATAGAAAGATAACATGTCTTGACCTCCTGAACAGTGATGCGTGGAGTTCCACATCTGTGTGTGTTCCATATCTAACATGCATGCTGTTAAATGCTGGCTCTGGCAGATAGAAAATGACAGACTCGCAGAACTTTCACTGTTGGAAAGGACCTACCAGATCACTGAGTGCAACCAAAAAAAAAAACCAAACCAAAACAAAAAACCACACACGCACCAAAACCAAAACACAATCACAACCCCTACATGCCTGCCACTAGAGCATGTCCTGGAGCATCACATCTACACATTTCTTGAATAGCTCCAGGGATGGTGACTCAACCACCTCCCTGGGAAGGCTGTTCCAGTGCCTCACCACTCTTTCTGTAAATAATTTCTTCCTAATATTTATTCTAAAGCCCCCCTGTTGCAACTTCAGACCATTTCCTCTGGTTCTGTGATTAGTTACTAAGAAGAAGAGGCCAAAATATCCCTGCCCTTTAGCAAGAAAGATGATTTTGTGCATGTTTAAAGAAACCACCTCCTATGATGTCATCTGCCAACAGTTAATATGTCATGAGTGTAATTGTTTAGAGGAAATTCTGCCAGATTTTTTGAAAACATTAAATTCTTTTCAGGTTGCATTATTATAGTTACCTATCTGTTGAACTGAAGAAAGACATTGATTATTTTTTTCCTAGCCTGCCCTTGCTAAGTACCTAGAGCGTAGTGTTTCAGGGAGGTTTAATTAAATTCCCTTCAAAACATAGCTGTTGATCTCTCTGTTTTCAGGTTTATTTTGTCTGAAGTGAATTCCAGTTCTCCGATGTTTTCTGTTTTGATTCTTAAATACTGTGATCAATGTTAGGCTCCATGAAGTTTCAACTTTCTATTTTTATCCATTGGTAAACACTACGGCAGATGTGGGTGTGAAGAACTCTGAGAAGCTGAGGGAGTTCTGCTTTTATTCAAGAATTTTAACTTTCATAACTGAAAATTTCAGCTCGTTTATTAGGATTGTGTATATGCTGGTTTGGGGTTTTTTTAAAGAGCTGAGAAAAACAGGCTTATGCAACTTAGTTTGCATAAGTGCAGTGAGTCATTCACATTTTTTGCATGTGTCTGTGTGTGTTGCATTGCTTTATATAACCTTTCTTTGAAAAAAGGACTACTGTGAATGCTAAGAATATATTTTCCCTGAAAAAAAAAATTATGCCTATTAGGCAGATAGCTGCTTCTCGGTAAAGTCTCCTCTTTGGTACTGTTCTCCAGGAAGGTGTTTTGGTGATACTTCTAAAGGCTCTGGTTCTCAGTGGCAAAGTTTACGCTGGTATATGAAAGTGTAAGGGGAAAGCCAAATAGCTCTATCCTTTCTTCTTCATGGCCAGAGCTGTGTGTAACCACTTGTGATAGTGATGATTAAGTGTATATTTATATAGGAGTTCCAAAATTGTGTAGTCCTATCATAATGTAGCTTCTGATATGTCACATTGCTTCCTACCACCTAGGGAAGAGTAGGGGGGTTTTGAAGAAATCTGAGGCTTGAATACTTCACATAGCTATCAGACACAGGTAGCAAGCATCCTCCATCAGGCACTCTTACAAATTAGTACTCTGGAAGGCCTCATCTTTTTTGACACTGCTTCCTAACTCTGTGTGATCAAATGTATTGTGAACATCTGGTTACTTGGAGTTTGTTGTTTTGAATGCAATTACAGGTGTTATGTGTCAGTACAGTTTAAGTGCTAGAATTGCTGCTTTATGTTTATGTTTCAGATGTGTTTTCCTTGGCATCTGATGGATGGTGCTAATGTAACTGTAGCAAGGAACTTGGTGATGGTTTTGCCAGAACGGGGTGTGCAGGGCATGGTACAGAGGTGTGTGCACAGGTCTTCTTGGCTCCTTGGCTTTTCTGAGGTTTGCTACATCATTTCTGCTGAGTCTCTGCTGTATTATTGTGTTTTCTGATCTGATGTACATAGTCTCTGGCCATGCTACAAATCCCTCCCTGTAAGGAAAGTTCCCCACAACAGTTTCATACCGATTACTTCAGGGCACACTCTAAGGGCCTCCATTCTGCTTTACAACCTTGTGTTTTACCATATCAGTTTCAGGGCCTCTTCCTTTCTATAAACCCTATTTTTATTTCCATTAAAGTACATCACAGCTTTCATTTTATCTCAGTGGCATCCTATATTTTATGAAAGTAGCATTGTCCGTCCTTTTCCTTGTTCATTCTTGTGGTAGTGTTTTGACGACTGCAGTAATCACTGAAGTTGAGATACTATGTTTTCTGTCTGATTCTTAGCAGATGTTTGCAGTTGCAAGATAAGGTAGTTTTCATCTATCTGGGGTCTGCAGAAGTGCCATGAAACATTGAGGTCCTGTTTTTAAATGTCTGTGGTAGTGTACTCAAATGGGTGTTAGACGTGAGAATAAGACTTTAATTCATCTTTAAGAAATTTGATTCACATGAGGAATTGTACCTGTGTAGCTTCAAAAATAGGAGCAGTTTTCATGACTATACTTGCATGTGTAAAACAAGGCTTACACCTAGATTCCTTGCTGGATTGATGTTAACAAGAGCAGCTCTTTTGGTTTGGGCTTTACATACAATTTACACACCAAGAGATAAAAATACAACATAAGGCTAGGCTTCACGAACGAAGATCCAGGGAGGGCTCCACCCACCCTCCTCATTAGCGCCTTTTACAAGCGCGCTGATAAAAAGAGTATAGCAAATAGCACCCTCGAGCCTGTGCAATGGATTTTTTTTAGGTGAGACACAGCATGTGCAGAGCTGGACCCACCCTTTAGTCCTAAGGTTCATCTGCCAGGGCCTAGCAAGCTTGGATGCTGGCAGCGAAGTCCTTAGGACGTAGGACAGTGTAAGAGTCACATAGATATAGTTGTTTCCTCCAGCAACTGTTAACAATAGGGCACTTCCTTCACCCAGCATATTATTGGCATGGCGTGTGGAGATAGGAAGGATCTCTGAACTTGTGGGATTCTGTATTAATAAGAAAAATTACCTACTCACACACAATTCCCCCCCTACAACTGAGTGTAAATCTTCATATTGTTTGGCCTGAAGAAGAGAGGGCTCCCAGGAGACCTTGTTGTAGCCTTCCAGTACTTAAAGGGGTTTTATAAGAAAGATGGGTATAAACTGTTTAGTAGGGCCTGTAGCAACAGGACAAAGTGAAATATTTTTAAACAGTGACAGTGGTATCTGCTCTGGAAGGAAAACATCTCTTTAAGTGTTTTACCACTGGAACAGATTACCTGAAGAGATGGTAGATGTCCTATCCCTGGAAACATTCTAGGTCAGTTTGGACAGGGGTCAGCAGCAACCTGATCTAGTTGAATATGTCCTTGTTCATTACAGGGAGGACTGGACTAGCTGACCTTTAGTGGTCCCTTTCAACCTAAATTATTCTATGATTTTATGTTTAATCCCCTTAAAGAGATGTTTTCCTTTTGCACACAGTTGTGGACAGTACTGAGTGAATGTAGTAGTTTTTCTCACCGCTGACTGATAGTGTCAAATGGCTCCTTGTATGAGCAAGCAAATAACTAATTTGCCTACACCTTTTTGTTAATCATGACCTTAAATGTGGGATGTGAGAAATGGGAGCATCTTAACAAAAAAAATCCCAAACAACCCCACACAGCAGATTTTTTAGCATTCATTCGTATGCTTCAAATACAATGACTTCAATTTGGTGATCCTCAAGATAGGCCTTCGAGCCCTCTGTTTCTAGTCAGTACTCTGTCTCTAATCAGCATTATCCTTGTTCCTGGTTTTATGCCCACACTTCAGAACACTATTACATAGTCAATAATACAAGCCAGCCACCTCAATGTACCACATACAATGAGTGAATCAACTTCTCCTTGAAGGTGAATATCCACTTGTGTAAAAGGGTGTCCCTGTAATGGTATACTTGTATGTGCTCGAGACACAAAGGTAAATGTCTAGAGAAATGGGATGTAGTAAGCACATAAGAGATCATGTGGTTTATTCAGGGAAACATACTGTCAGTTCTTAAAAGTCATTGAACCTTGAGTTGAAATGAAATTTTCTTTTCCTGCTATTGCCGTTTTGTAGATTTTTTCCCATAATGTAGTGCACAATCAAAGATTATATTACTTAAAGGAAGATGTAATTAGCTGGCATGTCAATAAAGGAAAGAATAAAAACATCATAAGGCTCAAATTAATCTTTCTTTGTTTTTCTATTGCATCCTCATCTGGCTGCTTGAGCATCACTCAGCAGAGCTAAACTTTTAGCAATTTAGTTTTAGAAATTTCACAGGAGTTCAGTACAAAGCAAGTTAACTTTCTATAACTAGAATAAAGTAGGAATAGTTACACTTTAAGTGATCCTTATGAGACATTTCCAGCTGCCTGGAGTAGAAATCTGCGTCACTACTCCACTAAGCAATAATGTAAGGCATCAGGACAGTGCTGTATCCCAGATAAATTGTCTTCTTCCTACTGAAGTCAAAGGAGTGATCCTGCTCATGGCCACGAGTTCATTCTATGCTTGTTAGAACTCTGCAGTGATGTTTTCTGTGCATGAACTAGAAGGCTCGTTAAGCTTTATATTTTAATATATTCTTGCTGACTTGCCTTTGCCTCCTGTTCATTTTAATGGAATTTTTTAAAGATTGCCTTCTATATGGCAGGAAAACGGACTCAATCTATTTTGGATATCAATGACCTGAAATTTATATGAAACACAGTATGTTCTTCATCTTAACCAAGTAGCCTCAGCAAGTCAGAGCTACTACTGAAAATATAGTAGCAAGTTAGCTTGGTAGAAGAATAGATGACATGGGTGTCAGCTCATTTCTGAAGTTTACTTACAAAACTTCTGAAAATTTCCTGAGTGCCATGGAGAATGTCCTATCAGAAGGAACCAAGGAGAAGAGCATTCTTTTGCCACGGGCATATTCTCTGGGTGGTTTTTTGGCACTAATTGAGCCTGGGATTTAGAAGCCACCCCATGCCAAGCTCTTGCAAAGGTATCAGGTTACACTAACAATTTATTGGGAAGCAAGTATTCGGCATGAGTAGTGTTGGTTTGAGTCACAGGAACAGTCTTGAAATAATGCATGTGGAAAATCCTCTTTAGAGGTACATTAGAGGGAAAAATAATCTTCAGCATCTTATTACTGAAGACTTCTAGAACCATTTCTTATTGGTGAGCCAAACACTGCAGTAATTAAGCTGCAAAATTAAGGGAATATGCTTTGCTTTCAGTGGAAATTAACTTTGGTTTTCTCTAAGCATTCAATCACTTAACTCAGTTGTCTTTATATATTATTCAAATGTGATACATATTAGTCAAACATAATTGGTTGAAGAATCATGTTACAGAATGCCTCTTGAGAGAGAAGTATGTTATAAACTTTTCTACTAATGGAATATTTATGTTAATGTAAATTAACTCAATGAGGGTGGCAAATCCTTTGAAAGGTGAATGTAAAGTTCCTGCTGCATAGTGGATGCTTTTATTATTTTGTTACTCGTAGAACACATGGTACAGACTTAACACTGTACCCGGCAAAGTCTCTGCAAATGCAGTTTTGTGACCCTCAAGAATATTAGGTATAGGGATCTAAAACTGGCAAGAAAGACTATAGCCGTTATGTGTATTTCCTGTAATCCAAGCTATGGACATTTGCTTAGAGGCATAAATCTGACAAAAGTTGGAGTGATGCAGGGGACTGGTAGCGGATTTTGCCTGGAAAGCATTTTCATAGTTATAACTGAATTCAAGACCCACATACTTTTCAAAGAGCAGTCTAATTTAGGCTTCCCCACTGGAAGCAACTGCTTTGTAATTCCCTGCAGATAACCCGTCTGCAAACTCTGAACTTTTGTATATTTATGTGTACTTCTGTGTATATTTACAGTGTACATGCCTGAGTCCTGCTTTGAGGAAGAAGTTGGGCATGATAGCTTAAAGAATGACAAAATGGAAAAGACAATTGCACCATTTTTTGAAGACAGTGCAGCAGCCAAAAGAGCCATGTCTGTTTTAACAGTCTCTAACTCTGTCTCTGTGCTCCTTTGCATAAAGGGAAACAGAAGCCGTTGGAGGTTAGGGAAGGGCACAGTCCAGTGAATTAACTTGTGTCCAGTGTTTCTAAGCAGGTGGGGACTTACTCAGATGCCAATTTTGAAGTCCTCTACCAAATGGAAGAACAACCTGCTAAAAAAACCTTTGCATATTCAGGGAGGTCATTTGTTTGCTTGTTTCTGCAGCATGTAAATTTGTTATCAAAATGATTTATATTGCACAAACCCCTCTTTTAACTGTGTTTTAATAATTCAGGAGCAGTAATGATAAGATCTAGTTCTTTCTGAAGAATTCGGTATGCTACATCTCTCCAATGGTATCAGATTACAAAGACAGTTCAGCTCCCAGTTAGGCTTTTCAGTGAAGTGGTTAGATTTTTGTCAGCACTCAGCATCTAGTGGGTCTGGTGTTCATTTTCAGGAATGAGAGCTAGTGAGCTTCTGAAAATGTAACCTTTTGTGCTTTAATATTTGTGTGTCTTCTCCCAACCCCATTTTCCATGAAGTTATGTGATACTACTTTGTTTTTATTTTCAGAATTTGTTTCCTTGCGTAATAAAACAAAACAAACTAGTTCTGCAAGAGTTCCACAGTGAATGAAATGCAGTGGAATTTTCATGTTTTTGTGATTATTTTTTCATGTGTTTATGATTTTCATTATATTTAAAACCCAAGTGTTCATAAATATGTGCTCAAATGAAACCGCAAATACTGTGATGAGTTATACAGTAGTGATAACTCCAAGTACGAATAAGAAATTTAAAATATAAGTCGTTATTTGTATAGCCAATTAACAGGAATGTCTGGTGGATCACAGTAAATCCACAGACATTCTGAACTGGGATTTTTGCACATGTAAATCCATTTGCCTTAACACCTTGTTCCTTGGATAAATATGACAATTCTATGCAGCTGGTATCTTTTCAGTAACTACAGATTACTTTTTTTCAAAAGAGATCAGTATGGTGGCCTAAGCCATCTTAAATATTCCTCTCTTCCAGATTATTTTTTAGTTCAGATTTTATCTCTTGAAAGATCCCTCCCATTTTCAGGTGTTGTGGAAGTTCTTAAATTCTAATCACTGATGGATACTTGTGAATACTTAAAAATATAGCCAGTCTGGGATGCTGATGATGCCAAGTGAGTCCAAAATACCTCTCAGTCATTGTCACGGGTGTTACATGCAAACATTTTTTTCTTCCTTACTAATCAATTTATCTCTGTTTTCAGTCTTCGTGGTGCTCACTGTCTCTTTGGCATTGACTCTCAACATCACTCTCTACTTCTCCCTACACATTGATGTCATTTGTGAGCTTCTTGTTTGAGCACTTCCCAAAGACTTGCTTTCTTACTTTGCCAAAAAGACACTCATCTCTGCATTAAATGTGCTCAGCAAGAAAAGCCACTTGCAGTCACAATTGCTTTTGTTCCATTCTTCTTCCTCTTGTCAGCTGCCTGACTTTTATCACATTACCTTTGCCCTCCCTCTTTTTGTTGAGTGAACTTCTGTAGTTTGGATATGTTTCTGGATGAGCAGCAACTATTTTACCTGCCACTGTAGCATGTCTGGCATGTACTAGAGTGTAAGTTCAGTATATTAAGAAGTTTATTTTGATATAGATAGTGATTAATAGTGTCAGTAATTCATGAGCTGTTACTAGTCTCTGTTAAATGCCTTAGTGACCTCTATTTCATGTTAACAAATACTTCTAAGCATGGCTAACCTGCAAGTCACAGTGAAGGCAAGCAAAAAACTTGTGACTTCTGCTTTTCATAGAATCATAGAATGGCCCAGGTTGGAAGGGACCTTAAAGATCGTCTAGTTCCAACACCCCTGCCATGGGCAGAGATGCCACACATTAGACCAGGTTGCACAGGGCTGCATCCAGCCTGGCCTTGAAGACTGCCCAGGATGGGGCATCCAGCCTCTCTGGGCAACCTGTTCCAGTGCCTAACCATCCTCTGGGTAAAGAACCTCCTTCTAATTTCTAGTCTAAATTTCTCCTCCTTCAGCTTGTATTCATTCCCCTTTGTCATATTGCAATCTGACCAGCTGGAAGGTCTCTCCTCTTCTATCTTGTAATCCCCCTTTAGGTACTGAAAGGCTGCTATAAGGTCCCCTTGAAGCTTACTCTTTTCCAGGCTGAACAACCCCAACTCCTTCAGCCTGTCCNAGGTGCTCTAGTCCTTTGATCATCTTTGTGGCCCTCCTCTGAACTCATTCCAACAGGTCCACATCTTTTTTTAAGCTGAGGAGCCCAGAACTGGATGCAGTACTCCAGGTGGGGCCTCACAAGCGCAGAGTAGAGAGGCAGAATCACCTCCCTAGACCTACTGGTCATGCATCACCTGATGCAGCCCAGGATAAGGTTGGCTTTCTGGCCTGTGAATATACATTGCTGGCTCATAGCCAGCCTTTCATCTATCATGACCCCCAAATCCTTCTCTGCACAGCTGCTTTCAATGACTTAGATTCCCAGTCTGTACTTACATCTAGGATTGCTCCTACCCAGATGCAGGACCTTACACTTGGACTTATTAAACTTCATTTTATTCTCAGTGGCCCAATTTTCAGGTTTGTCCAGGTCCCTCTGGATGGCATCCAACCCTTCTGTCATATCAGCCACACCACTCAGCTTCACGTCATCTGCAAACTTGCTGAGCGTGCACTCAAAACCCCAGTCTATGTCATCAATAAAGACATTGAATAGCACTGGTCCCAGGACAGAGCTGTGAGAGACACCACTCGTTACTGGTCTCCACCTAGATGAAGGGCCATTGACCACAACTCTCTGGCTGTATCCATCCAGCCAATTCCTTATCCACCAAATAGTCCACCCATCAAATCCGCATCTCTAATTTTGAGATAAGGATGTCATGAGGAACTGTATCGAAGGCCTTACAAAAGTCCAGGTAGACGACATCAGTCAGTCTTCCCTCATCAACTGTTGCAGTCACTCCATCATATCACCAGATCAGTCAGGTGTGATTTGCCCATAGTGAATCCATGTTGGCTTCTTAGAATCACCTCGTAATCTTGCATGTGCCTTAACATAACTTCCGTGACAATCCACTCCATGATCTTCCCAGGCACAGAGGTGAGGCTCACCAGCTATAGATCCCTGGGTCTTCTTTTCTACCGTTTTTAAAAATGGGGGTGATGTTTTCACTGAACTCTCTTTTAAAATGTTACCTCATCTTCCCATGCCACCCCCACACCTTTCATCTGTTCATATACTCATTGCCTTTTTGGTCTGACTGTGAGCTCAGCGGGTCAGGGACACTTTATACTGGTGCTTATTGCTACACCATTTAGCACAGTGGTCCATAGCATGCCTCCTCACAGAATCACAGACTCACATAATATTCATGGTTGGAAAGGCATCCCTGAATGCAATGTTAATATTTTTCTATTTTTCTATTAGCAGCAAAGGTGGTGTAAGACGGAGAGGCATGGAAGCGTTATCATGATCTTTGTTCCTCAGAAGTGGTCTCTGATGTGATAGATGGGGTGAGTGGGATGGGAGTCTTCAGCTCCCCCCACCTCAGCCGAGCTCTGCCTGTTTCATGGCCACTGGAAGGATTTCATTCCTCAGGACGGGCTGTCTGGTCCCTCTCATAAACACATCGGTTTCAGCACGTGAGAAAATAAAAGGTCTAGTTGCATGGAGCTGGGGGAAGAGGCAGCCTTGCATAGCTTCAGCAGAAAGCTAACCTTTCCTTCTGCTGTTCTTCTGCTGTACCCCCTACTTCCACTGAGTCCTGCAGATATTAGCAATCAAACTGTAAATCCCCCAAGTACAGAAAGTAATAAACCTCCCATCCCATCCCCTCCCCAAGAGGACATGTATGCTGACAACAGCCTCATTCAATTGGACACCTGTTTCACTTTAAAACAGGCCCCTATAAATAGAGTGAATGTAACCGTAGGTGGCATTGCAAAATATTACAGAAAATGTAGCTTACAACCTTGTGAAGAAAGGGGAGTAGAGAGTGTGGGCGTGGGCAAAAAGACACTCTCTACCATAGAAACCTGGCAGCTTCATGCAAGGGCTGTTGCTTTTAATTTAAGTGCTCATTTCTTATTCTATTTTCAGATCCTCTTTGGGTTTTTAGGAATGTTGAGACGTGCTGGTTATAAAGCCCTAAGTACAAAACAGTCACGGATGGCTGGAATGAGGCATGTTCTAATGGAAACAAATCACTTGTCAGTAAGCAGCCTTCAAACATTTGAACAAAAGCTCAAAAGGGTCAGGGAAAAGACATGTTTGTTGACTTAAAATGGCTGAATGCAAGTCATCAGAAAGGCATAGGCTTCAAATTATTGAGGAAACTTTTCAGTTCTATGCAAACCTGAGATTTTAAACAAGGTACTTACTTACAAGTACTTACTTGGATAGCAATCACAAATGGAATAAGCAACTTACATTAAACAGAAAGCTTATACAAGTATAAACTGTAGTATGCATACTACCAAAATATAAATCTTATACACCACTGCAAAACAGCGACAGAATGGAGCTCAGCTGTGAGAACTGTGTTTAGGTATACAGAGATGAATGTTTGTGAGGAAAACTATGCTCTACCTACTGAGATTTAGAAGAACGACCAGTATTCCTGTAATATAAAAATAGGTGTCTGTGATTAATTGTTATTTTAATGAATTTAAGTAGTGTAGCTTAGATGTCTAGTGATTTAAGAATAAATCCAAATCTCAAGTCTGTTTATTCAACCTTCTGTAGGTTTTAATTCTAAACAAAATCCTGCAATGCTGTTGTTGAAATTTTTTGTTTACTTACAAGACTGATGATGGGGTTCATGACCCTTGGACCAATCATAAGGAGGGATCAGCCCTTCTTTCTCCTGTGTAATTATGAATTACAAAATTTACAGAAAATCATGTTGAATCTCCTAATTCTACTGTAGCTTAGTTTCATAAGAAAACAAAGCTTATGCAATCTTTCTTTGTCATCAATCTGTCTGTTTGCTAGTCCTCCTTGAGAGAAGCTTCTGAGGTTGTGCAGTCTGAGCTGGATTTGAAGAAGGATTACAGATAATTACATTTTGACCAGATTTGTGGACACTGTTTTTCTGTCTAGAGGAAGAGAAGCATAAGTGGTGCCTCTGCAGAGGGGAAGGCAGGTAAAGCATAGGTGTCAGCTAAGTGGTCAGCACAGGGGTCCTTAGCACAGCACACACTGCTTTGTGTATACAAAACATTCACGCAGCAGGGATACAGCTGGGACTGAGGAGACAGGTTTGGGCAGAGGTGACTGGGGAAGGAAATCTGATGGGACAAAGACTTAACATCCATAAGTAACCAGGTTTCATTTCATTCATTTCATTTCATGAAATATTTTCTTTTTAATATGGAAAAAAAAAAATGGACGGCCATACCACCCTGAATCTTGTCTGATCTCGGAAATCAAGCAGGGTTGGGCCCGGTTAGTACTTGGATGGTAGACCACCTGGGAATACTGGGTTGCCGTAGGGTTTAGTTGGGGATGTCCCTGCCCACTGCAGGGGGGTTGGACTAGATGATACCTTTGGGGTCCTTTAAGCCTGCACATGCTATTACTGCAAGAGGAGATCATTGCCTGCTAAAGCCCTGCAAGTTCTTGTCATCCACAAAAGCTGTTGTATGTTTTGCCATGACAGGGAAGAAAGCTTCTATCTCCAGGCATTGTGGATGAAAGTGCTCCTAATACCTGACTAAGCATGTTTGAAGTTACCTTGGGTTTGTCCATGCCCCACTCAACCAGGCTTAGATACATCAGCTGATAGACATTGCTGTTTCATACTCTTCTTTCATGACCTGTCCATCACCTGAAGGACATTTGGAGAGTATGAAGAGGAGTAATCCTAGAAGGCACTCCCTGTCTTCTCTTCAGATGCAATACTGACTGGGAGGAAGCTTGTTGGTGGTTCGGTTTTCTCAGCATTGGTGAGGATGGATTTTCAAACACTTTATATTTGCATTAGGAATGGCATTGCCTTTACAGTACAGAGCACTGCTTCAGTCCTGCTGCACCACTGAAGCACTGCCTTGAGGCCAAATGCTAATCATAGACTAATCTGGGTGCTGCTGTAGAGGCAGGGGATGCAAGGAGTAAAAATTGCTATCAGTACCATGGTTAGTTTGTATATATATAGGATGCAGCTGCACTGGGAAAGTATTGAAGGCTAGGGGGGATGGGGGGGACAGGCATCTTCCTGCAAATTCTGATTTCTCCTTGCCCAAATGAACATCAGATGGGGAGAAACACTAGCCTTGATATTGATAGTACATTTATTTCTGGGACAGAATGATGCCTGCTGCTCATGTGACTTGAATGTAATGTGCTTGCACACACACACACACAAGAGTTTTTGATTTTTAATGCATGGCTGCCAAAAATAACATTGAAACATCTAAGTTAAGCATGCCATTATAGCACAATGGCACTTCATTACTGTTCAGGGCAGCGCAGATTTCCTTCTGAACATATCACCAGCAGGCAATAATGGAGGAGTACAGAGGGCAAGTAAAAGAAACAATGCAACTTCATGGCATTTTATTCTAAATTTCAGGCATGGTCAGCATCCCCTGATGAGTTCCCAGTATATGGATTTAGAATCTTCAGTACTTGTCTCTCAAAATGTTGAATTTAATATAAATACGGTAATATCAGGTTTGCTGCTTCTGGAGGTTTTTTTTTCCAACTTAGAGCAGTTGGTCTTATGAATAATTTCTCTCTAATGAACTAAGTCTCTCTTTCATCTGTCACTCTTCTTCTAATCCTATTTTCATAACTTGCTACTTCTCTGACTTTCAATTAACACTTCATCTACATTCTTTACTTAGACACAGTAGGTGTAGCCTTTTGAAATTCTTCCCTAATGTGATTTTAGTCCTGCCACTTCAGTTAGGGGCATGGTAATGACTGACCTCTGCTCCTGTAGCTCCACTGCTGTGTTGCATAATGACTCTTCAGAAGTTCTGTATTAATGCAGGTCAGTTCATAATTTGGGGACACTTGGCAATGTGATGTCTGGAAAAAATCCATTTGTAATCTGAAAGATCTTACAGGAGTGTACCTAACTTGAGGAACAAGCTCATTAGCAAGAAGTCTAGCTCAGGAGCCTGAAGAGGAAAGATATGTCACATCAGGAAAGACACTGGAGTAAGGCAGCCTGGTCTGCTCCTTACCAGCACAACTAAGAGAAGGCAATGTGTGATAGTTGTAGATAACTCTTTTCTAAGAAGTATGGAGGCACTCATCTGCTGGCCTGATGCACCTCTGGAGAGGTGTGCTGGTTGCCAGGGACTCATATCAGGGATATCACCAAGAGATTACCAAGCCTCATACAATCTACTATTATCCACTGCTGTTTCACATGGGCACCAGTGATACAACCAGGAGCAATCTGGGGAGTATCTAGAAGGATTACAGAGCCCTGTAAGTGTCAGTAAAAGACTCTGGAGCACAAGTAGTTCTTTCATCCACTCTCCCAGTCAAATGGAAGGGATTTGAAAGGGCTATTCAAATCTGGTGAGACAACAAATGGTTACAGGACTGGTGTCAGAGCCAGGGATTCAACTACTTCAACCATGGGAGTCACTTTGAGAAACTTGGTCTGCTGAGGCCTGACGAATTCCATCCGTCAGAGAAGGAGAAGTGCATTTTCAGTCGTAGTCTTGCCAAGCTGGTGAAGAAAGCTTTAAACTAAAGTTGCTGGGGTAGGGGAAATTCAATCCCACTCCTACCAATTTGATGCCAGTGCCAGAAACAGAAGCCCAGAGCCTAGAGAGGGATCACAGCTCAGCAGGAGAGCACCTGAAACACAGCACAAGGGATTTTCAGCCACTAAGTCAGCTTTATTGGAGGCCCAGCTTAAATGCCTCTATGCAAACACATGTACCTTGCAGAATAAACAAGAGGAGTTGCAGGCAGGAGCACATCTGCAGAGCTATGATCTTTTTGGTGGGATGGCTCCTAGGACTGGAGTGTTGGAATGGAAGGATACAGGCATACAGGCACATCAGGACAGGCAGGGGAGATGAGGAGGTGGGGTTGCCCTCCGTGTCAACAGCTGGTGTGCATGGAGCTTTGCATGGAGATGGACGAGTAGCTGGCTGAAAGCTTATAGATCAGGTTTAAAGGGAAGGCAGGGACAAATGATATCACAGTGCATGTCTGCTACAGGCCATCCAGCCAGGGAGACTGAGTTGATAAGGCCCTCTATAGACAGATAGGAGCAGCCTCACATTCACAAGCCCTGGTCATCACAAGGGACTTCAACCAACCCAGTGTTTGTTGCAGGAACAACACAGCAGGGCATAAGGAATCCAGGAGGTTCCTGAAATGTGTTGATGATAACTTCCTTCTCCAAGTGATAGAGAAGCCAATGAGGAGAAGTGTTATGCTGGACCTTGTTCTCACCAATAATGAGGGGATGGTGCGGAATGCGAAGCTCAAGGGCATCTTTGGCTGCAGTGACCATGAAATGGTGGAGTTCAAGATCCTTAGGGCAGTGAGGAGGACGCACATCAAGCTCACTAACCTATACTTCGGGACAGCCTCTTGTCATAGGGTGACTAAAATTGAAGAGAAAGGGACATCAGGGATCCTCTTGACATTTGTACATCATTTCCCCTTTTGAAGAGATTAGGCTTGTCTGTCTTTAAACAGACAAGGGACAGAGATCTTTCCTTTTTAAGAAAACACCGTGCCATCGCCCTTTTAAGAGGGAAGAAGAAACTGATTGGCTGGTCTTTTTCCCCCTCCTTCCTTTGCCCGCAAAAGAACTTACCGAGAGAAACTGATAAGAAAACAAAGTTGGAACTGTGCCCCGAGGGGACAAAGACTGTGACCCAGAACATCATACAGGGGGACAA
>VWZO01002927.1:0-13633 GCA_013396975.1 Bucco capensis | reverse complement strand
GAGAGGTCATTTCCAGCCATGAATATTCTGTAATTCTGTGATCAGAGACTGGAGCACCTCTCCTATGAGGACAGGCTGAGAGAGTTGGGATTATTCAATCTGGAGCAGAGAAGGCTCTGAGGAGACCTTTTTGTGGCCTTCCAGTATCTGCAGGGGCTACAAGAGGGCTCGGGAAGGACTTTATGTCAGGCAGCAATAGGACTAGGGGGAAAGGATACAAGCTTGAGGAGGGGAGATTTAGGTTGGATGTTAGGAAGAAGTTCTTCAGCATGAGGGTGGTGAGACACTGGAACAGGCTGCCTCGAGAGGTGGTGAAAGCCCCATCCCTGGCAGTTTTTAAGGCCAGGATAGATGGGGCTCTGAGCAACCTGATGTAAAGTGTCCCTGCCCATGGCAGGGTCATTGGAACTAGATGATCTTTACCATCCCTTCCAACACTGACAATTCTATGATTCTATTACAGATCAAAAATACTTGGAGGAAAGTATTCCTGACATGTATTAATGCAACGAATGTATGACAGCATGGAAATGGCAACATAGAACTGCTCATGCAGCACCACTGGCAACAGTCACTTCTCTAGTGAATGAGATTGGAAGCGTCACGTCTGCAGGATTAATCTGTAATATTTACTGAAGACAGTACAAGTTCAGGAGATGCCACATCTCATTTTTACAAGGTGGTTGGGGACACTAAAACTCACCCAGTCCATGCAATGAGTGAACTATTTGGCAACAAAAGTGTCATACAAAGACAGTGACCTAGGTTACTTTTTTAACATTTTTTTAGTGCATATTCTAGTATTACTTACCAACTGATTTTTTACTACTACTCACTAGGTCTGCAGTAGAGCCTGCCCAAAATACACAAAAGATTTCATACTCTGACATGAAATAAAGTGCCAGATATGCTTTTGAATAATGTATTGTTCCTGTCCTCCAAGGAATTGTATCCTTATGGACAGATGACCAAAGTTGACATCTGATAAATGAACCTTTTCAAACCAATTCTATCCAATATCCTTTGCGTGAGGATAATTGCCAGGGTTGGACAAGTATCTCTGTAAAATATTGTAAGTGGCAAATGGCTGCAATTATTTGGCCACGCATTTTTCCAGCCTTTGTTGACTGCTCTGACAAGAAACCCACATCCTGGTCTCATTATTGCAGGTGTGATTTGTCAGTGGCTTGTAAGGAAGCAATGTGATCACCTCCCTTGAAATGCAAAAGCATCCACAGTGCCACAAACACTGTGGCACTTTCTCCAAAGCTGCTTTTAGTGGGAATCAACACTACAGTGTAGTCAGACAACATGCTTTATCTGACATAAATAAGTGCCTCACTACCTATGAGTTTGTTGGCACAGATTTACATTATGAAGTGAGCCAAAAGTCAGATTTATCTTACGTCTGACCTCAGTCTCTGGCATCACAAAATTCCAGCCCAAAAGTGTAAAGGAAAATTCTGAATTAGTCACAATGAGAAAGCAACATTAAAATGGCAACAAAAGGGATCCGTTTGAATAAATCACATTTACTGATCCAGCAGGACAGCTAAAACAAACCTGACAGGCTTGGCTTCTCTCTTTCAGGGTACAGTAATTTACAGCTCTAGCTGTGTACTGCATGCAACTCTAAGAATGACTCTGCGAAGTCTTACAAATATCTATAATATTTTTTACGGTAATGACACATAAGGACTGCAAAGCCCCTAAGTAGTACCGTGAATCTTCCTTCGAATGAAAGTTCACTTAACAGCACGAGATCTAGTGGTCGCTGTTAATTGACAGTTAATCACTCATTCCCAAATTTTCTTTAGAAGAATACCTCATTCCAGGGCTCCATATGCCACTGCAAGCAAGGCTCCAAGTTACAGCTAGTGTTGAATTGTGGTTTATATCCAAGTAATTGGCAATGAAAAGGCCTCAGAAGTCGTTTTTCATGAACATCAATGCAGTGAACATCTCGGATCTTGAAACCGCCATTGCAGTTAGCAGAGCACTGTACACAAGACAGAAAGGGGCACATCTCCACAGGATGCTCTGTTGAGGGGCTGTCCCTTCCCCTATCACAGAGGAGGACAGCCTGATGTTTCAGCATCCTGACCCACAGAGGGAATTTCCAGTTCACTGTAACAATAATCTTGTTAGGCTTAACAACCATGGGTTTCATCATAGCAAATCAGAATGCACCATACAAATATTTCCCTTTCCCCACTGGCACATCCATTAACAACATGAATGCATATTTAATCAGGAAGTCTTGCTAGCTATTTCCAAAAATGTCATAGTGAAAGAGTCATAATGCAATAAATACAATAAACAAATCCTGTACGCAGGGAAATTGTCAGTTCTTTAGTTGTTTCTGAGGGAGGAAAGGGGCACAGCTGCAAAGCTGTTTTCTCATTCAGCCATGGGAGAAGTCAGTGTCCATGGCAGCGGATTGCTCAGCATGGTAAAACCACTCTTTGTCTCAGCTCATAGACTTGAGCTGCTGCTGATATCAATAGGAAATGGTGGGATTGTCCCATAGCAGCAGTTTCCACCCTCACCTTCCTCACTGCTCTGTGGCACCAGAACGATCCATACCCCAAGAACAGCCCAGGCATGAGAGAATGGGAGGAGAAACACCCTGACCCTCACTCACAGCCTGTGAAATTGCTTCTCAGTTTGGAGCACTAGGGGCAAGCCAAGTGAGCCCTCCCAGTTTCCTGTTTCTCCCCAGAGCTTGCTCCATGGCTTCATGCAGCAGGACAAGGCTGTGTACCTGCCTATGTACCAAAGCCCAGGACTTCTCCAGCTGCTAAAGAAGGATGACAAATACATATTTAATTATTTTGCCTGCATCCAGAATGACTTCAGATCAGCTTTACCATCATGATGCAACATAAGAGCTGATGCTGTTCTCACTTGCATAAATAAGCATTCTTCAGCTAAACAATGAAACTAAATATAATACTTCCCCAGGGAGCTAAAGATGGAAGTGGAGTCTATGCTCTTGTTCACAGAAGCTTCTGTCTCTCTGGATAGCAACAATGGACAGAAGTGACTTGTGCAAGACACTGAGTACACACAGTCCCAAAATATGTTAAAAATGTATTTGATATTAAACTTAAGACTGAAAGATCTAGTCTGAAGCACCTTTCTTTTGGAGGAGGGGAACATTTAGACAAGAGAAAAGGAACAGAGAAAGCTTTACTACACTAGCAGGGGATTATAGCCATCTTGCTATGATGACATGAAAATGTTTGCAATGAGTAAAGAGAAAAATAATTACCACTTAAAAAAGGCAAACAAAAAAAAGCCATTTTTATATATGAAATTGCAATCAGACTTGTATCATTCAACTGCTGGAAAACAAGGGTTGCTAGCAAACCAGAAATCTGCTAGCAAAAGCCTTTTGTTTTAAATTGGCCTCATAATTGGACTGACACTTGAAAACATTTGCTTCCTGTAACTTCTTAGGATTAAAGCTGATGCCTAGCTACATTCTGCAACCTAACTACCAACCACTTGTGGCAAGAGCAGTAACATTTATGAAAAAAAAGTGAAGGTATAATATGCCCTACTGTAACTGGGATTGGAGAATGTCTACGTATTGTTTAAAATTAATTTTGAAGGCTTCAATGTGGTTATACAATGCCTTGGCATTTCCTGAACTTTCTAAAGAGTCATGTATTTGATGTAGAAATCAATTCTATGTCAACAAGCTCAATAATACAACACAGGTTTTGTAACTATAACCTTTTCTTTGTACTAATCTTCCCTCGAGTCCAATGCCAAGAGTATTGTCCACAAAAATTACACATATTGAGATACTTGGAGGCCTCTGCCTTTTTCTTGATTATATCAACATTAGAACTTTGTAGTTTTTATCTTTTGAGCTCTCTATTTCAAGACCCAGTTTCAGACACCATGAAGACAAAACGTAACAAGCTTCAAGAATCATGAATGTCCTTACAGGTGTTCAACACACATCTTACACTACCAAAAAAGAACTGAAATGCAATTCCTTGGGTTCCACTGACCACCTTAGACACACTACTGTCTCTGCCCCAGTCCCGTATGCATAACTAGGACCAAATTAGACCCTAGCCACAGCAGGCATTCTCCCCAGTACATATTTCTTTGTTGGTTTTTTTTGCAATGTAAAACTGTTAGAGGCTACATGAATGGGGAACAGACGGTGTATGAGGTATATGGTGGCAAGAGGGAACAGGAAGATGTCAACTCCCTCTTCCATATTCCCACTTGTTACTTAAAATTAGCATATGCCTCTAGACATGGAGATCAAAAAGATGCTACATGCACAGAGGTAGAGCGTTGCCCTAGGATCACCACAGAATATGGATGGTGAATCCTGCTTTAGCTCTAGATGCAAGAGTAAATGAGCACAACAGCTCCCTTTCCTCCCTGGAAGAACACAGTTCACAGCAGATGTGTTTCCATAAATAACTTAGTCAGGAAATTAGTAAATTAGTGCTGAATGGTCAACTCAGAATGATGTGTGCATTCACTAAGTAAATAATTATTTTTAAAATTATGTATTCAGAACTTTGAAGTTAGCAAGCTTACTGTTCACACACAGCTCTGAATGAAGTTACCTTGCTCCAATTTCCTGTTTTCCAGCTAGCGCATGGGCGGAGATAACATTTTCTTGCAGGATCAGGCTTCTTCTTGTGCTGACAGTGAGATGTATTCCTGCTGCTGCACTCCACGTGTCTCCAGAAAGCCCCCATTCCACAGGTGGTAGAGCACTGCACAACAGGGAGAAGAAAGTCCAGGGGCAAGTTCAACATAAGTAAAATCATTCTGGAAACAACCCAGGAACTTGAATATACATCTCAAAAGCCATTTTAGATGACCTAGGCTATCTAAGATACTCAAGAGAAGACTTCCAATTCTCCTAAATCTTCTCCTAAGGTTTTATATTTGGCTTTGTTAAGAAAATACCAGTTCTGATTTACAACATGCTGCTCTTCCTAGGCAAACTCCTGCTCATTGAGACATTCTAAATCTGTACCAGTTGTTCCACGGTTTCCTTCTGTGATCTCTGGGGATACAATGGAAAATGTCATTGCATCCAACCTTCATTACTGTTCCCTCTCTATCCCTAATACTGGTGATAACAGATTTTGGCAAATTGAGTGCATGATGCTGAGTATCTCAAATAAATTGTGTGAGACTGTTAGGAAACTGCAGCAAAGTACTTTTGAAACGATGACTTCAGAGAGTTGCTAAGTGTCTCCAACATTTAGGAGGATTTTACTATCTGAAGTAAGACAATATTAACCATGCCAATCCAGATCCCTAGAGTACACACACTTCATAAAAAAAAGTCACTGTAACTATATTCTGAAGCAGGAAGAGGTAAGAAGTGGCTGGACATACCCATTTACCTCTTCCTCCCTTAAAAAGGGAAGGGCAGTGAACTACATTCATAGAGTCAAATCCAACACACGCCAAGCAGCCTCTAGCTGGCATGTGAAACAGCATAAAGAAGCTTGGCTTGTCAGTGGAATGATAAAAAGAACAACTGCTACTGTGTGGTTTGAACTCCCTATGTGGAAGCGACCAACTTCAAATTGCTTACTAAGTACCCTTGAAAAGATAAGGAAAGTTAAGCTGAAGCTAAGGCAGGAAAAAAAAAAACCAACCCCAAAACACTGAAGACATGGAGCTGTTACTAGATTCAGTCAAAGAAATGTAAAAATGGTTAATGGTCACAACAATGCACATCATGAAGAGGGTATATCTGCAGGTCCTCTGCAGCATGCCATCTCCAGCTTCCAAGATCCCTGGGACATCTGTTACAATAGATCCTATTACAAAGATCCTGTTAAAGGTGACTGGGTACCACTGATCAGTTTTGCATAGTAAACATAACTATCCAAGACAACTTGTCTGTTCAAGAAGATGGACTGTCCTTGTCTTGGTTGCTGACTGTTTGATGGCTTCCCCTAGCCCTGCTATACCAGTCTCATACCACTGAGAATTTACTGAAGGGGTGTTTGTTCTGTGACCAAAGCCTCATTCTGAGCATTCATGAGAAGACCAGAGACAGCTACAGGGGTGATTCTAGGCAGATCATACTTACAAAGCTTTATGTTCTTGTCTGAGGGAGGTGAAACACAGCAGGATTCTTTAAATAATTGTGTGCATATACGGATCCAAGAAAGAAAGGGACAATGCTGCAAACTGTACTGGGAGAAAGCTTTAGCCTTCTTGACCATTGTTTCATGCTATATAAAGGAGACTGTTTGCTCTGAAGTTCACAAAGACTTACTGCTTTTCCCTTCTGTCACCCAGGACCCAGACTTCCTCTTGTCAGAGTAGATGTCTATTACAGAGGGAGGAAGTGCAAGGGACTTTTCATGACCAAAAACAGAGCTGTAGAATGATCAGATCTGGTGGTATCTTTGGTACCCAGCAATCTCTTAGAAAGGGAGAAATGACAGCCCAGATGACCTGGGAAAGTAGTAGAAAAGAAGTAAAGAGTTACAAAGAGAAGTACCAGTGTCATTGGACACTTTATTGCCCTGCTTTAATTAGTTCTGCTTTGGGAGGTAAAGTGCCAACACTGTTACGGGATATGTCACACCATTCCATCTCAGTGACTATTGCTACTCTTGGGCCCTCTTTATTTACTAGTAGACATATCCTAAGGAGCAAAGAAATGTCAGAATATTGGCAGTTACTAGAAGAGAAAGCAAAGAAATAGACTTATCTAGGTAGAGGTAGTTGTCTTGAAATATCAATGCCTTACAGAGATGTCACCTAAAACCACAAAGTTTTACTAAGGACAGATAAATGAAAAGAGTAAAAATCAAGTCAGAAAACTGTTGACTAGAAATTAATTAAAAGTAACAAACAATAAGAAAAGGTTCTGTGAATGTTTGAATCATGAGAAAATACAACAATTTATTTCATGAGAAAGATAAGAGCTGACTTATTTACAGAATCAGAGAATTGTTGAGGTTGGAAAGGATCTTTGGATGCTATCTTGTCCAAACTCCCTGAGCAAGCAGGACCACATACAGCCAGGTGGCCAGGACCACACCTGGAGGACTTCAGAATGTCTCCAAGGACGGAGATTCCACAAATTCTCTTATTCACCACCTTCTCTTCTTCAGACTTGAAACAAAAAAGTTAAAAGCACCAGGCTTCATATAAAGTTAATCGTAACAGGAAACAATAGCTTTAACAGGAATAGCAAAAGATTACTAAAACATTAAAGAATAGTGAAGTTAGATGCATTAAGTATCCTTGATTAAGTATTATCCTCAAGCTTATTTCACCAGATCTGTGAAACCACATGTATTGACCAGTAGTATTAGAGAAGAATATCTTTCAAGTTATCTTTAGGAAAATAGTAAGTCAGATCTGTGGCCTAGTGGAACATTTCACCTAACCTTACTTCACAAGAAGATACAAAAGTGAATTGTTGAACAACCACAATAGAAATGGTAAATATTAACAAAGATGATAAAGCAATAAAACAGTCCACATGGACCTACTTAATTCTATCTAATAACCTTCCCTGACAGGGGAACCTGACTTAATAAGACAGCAAGTTGATGTAATACATTTTGACATGATCGCATGGAGTATTAATGTGCTTTATGTAGGAATAAAGCTAACTTACCTGTATGACCCTGGTCATGTTCTAGGTAAGGAAATACACATAATTTAGAGAAAAATCATATGTAAGTGAAGGTTTGACCATAATGGCACATCTACAACTAACCTGTATTACCTACTTATTTGGAAGTACAATGTATCATCAGCAAACTCACTAATGGTGCATTCAAATTCTGCTTCCAGATCACTAATGAATCTATTGAACAGAACTGGCCCTAGAATTGAACCCTGAGGAGCACCACTGGTGACTGGTCTCTAGTCAGATGTAGGCCCTTTCAGCATAACCCTTTGAGCCCTGCCATCCAGTCAGTTCTTCACCCATTGCATCATGAATCTGCTCATCCCACAGTTGGACAACTTGTCCAGAAGGATACTGTGAGGGACAGTATAAAAAGCCTTAGTAAAATCCAGAAAAACTATATCCACTGCCTTTCCTTCATCCAGTAGGTGGGTGACCTTATCATAGAAGGATATCAAATTAGTTAAACAGGACTTTCCCTTTGTGAACCCATGTTGATTGTGGCTGACAATTGCCTTGTTCTTTAAATGTCTTTCAAAAGTACCTTTTATGATCTTCCCCATAATTCTTCCAGGAACTGAGGTTAGACTAACAGGACTGAAGTACCCTGGACCTTCCCTTATACCCTTTTTGTATACTGGGAGTTACACTGGTCAGCTTCCAATCACCAAGGACCTTCCTAGACTCCCAAGACCTTTTGTAGACGATCAAGAGGGGTCCTGCTCAACATCCTTTCACTTATTCAGTACTCTGGGATGAATGTCTCACCAGGGCCCACTGACTTGTGAACATTCAGTTGATACAGCTGGTCCCTTACATTTTCAGTGTCCAGTTATGCATAGTTTTGCAGAATCCATAGATACAGACACACCCTATGTAAGCAATCTAATACTCAGTATTCCAATTTACAGACTTGTTTGTGCAACAAGTATTTCATTTATAGGTATGATATTCATTTCAGATAATTGTGACAAACTAAGAAACTTTATTTTCTCAGCAGTGTTTCAGATAGCTGTTCAGTCTCTCCACTTCTTATGAGTTAAAAATAACTTACCTCACTCCAGTTGCCTACTATCCAGTAGGCATCACCAGGCAAACTGCTGGATGTTACTAGGTGGTTGTTTTCTGTGACGTTTGTTAAAACAGCCTCAGGTGTTGCACTTTGGTTCCTGAAAGCATGCTCAAGAGGTGACAATTGCGTGCTGGGGGTAATGCTGCCAAGTAGCTTCATTTCTCTTCTATTTTCTGTGTGGTCTCTTGATGCATGACCAAATACTGTAATTGATGTTTGTGGGGTAGTTACTTCTACAACAGGCACATCAACTTGCAGACTGATATAGTTTGCTGTTGATGGAAATGTCAACCCTTGTGCTGCTCCACTAACAGGAAGGAGTGTAGAATGGTCTTGGTGACGCATTGCTGGGGTGGCCTGAGGACTCCTACTCTCATTCTGAAGGACAGTGGAGCCAGTATCTAGGGTCGTGCTCCTGGTTCTGATTTCAGGATCAAGCTCTGTGCTGTAAAGGAGATGAGTTGGTGTCTCACTGCCTCCAAGTGATCTATCAATGTCATCAGATTCTTCCGTTATGTAATCATAACTGTAAGTTATTTCTGGATTACTGGTAGAAGAGGAGACAGGAGTGCCCTCACTTCTTTGCACCTCACTGTCTGCAGTAGAAATTGTCTCACCTTCAGAAATATTTTCAGCATCCCCTATAATTTCAGTAATTAAGCTACCATGAAAAAGCCATGATGTAGTATTTTGGTGTGAACTATTTTCAGCAGAAACAACTGGGTAATTGTAAACATCACTTGGTCCAGCAAAATTATTTTGTAATGGTCTCTTGGCTGTTCCTTCTTTTTCTGAGACATTATGCAAACCAGAGGATGTTGGCAGACAGGGTGTTACACTTTCAGGCTTGGGTACTTCTGTTGGTGTATGGGACCTCGGACTTGCTATGGGAAGATTCCGTTTGGGATTAATAGTTGTTTTTCTGATCATGATCCTTCCTCTTCTGGGTGGCAGTGGAGGTATCAGAAATCTTCCAACAGAAGGACATTGCTGGAGACCACACAGAGCCTTAGAGTTTGGTCTCTTGGAAGTATCACATGGCTCATCGTTATTTTTGGCACAAGTGACATTACGAGTCCTTATTCCACCACCACAAGTAACCGTGCACTGCAAATGAAACAGAAATAATTTATCTCCCCTCTTCAATCTGCTGCATGTGTCAATAAATGTAAGCATCAAACAGCATCTGGTTAAAATAACAAAGCGTCATTATGAATAATTAATAACAAAGCTCTTGATGAGGAACAAGCCCTTCGTTCTAGTGAGGTTATGCTCTCATAGAGCTCTTTCCAGATTTTTAGAACAGTAAATATCACCTTGGGGAAACAGCAGTGAAAAAAGACTACATGATAAGGACAAAATTTGAAAGAAATATGCTAGAATATGGTTTCTTCAGTGAATCACGAAAGTTCTTTAGCCAAGACCTTTCCAAAAGGGTTATAAAAACCAGACTAAAATCCTGCCATCGAAAACATACCTGACTGGCTCAGTGCTGGCTGCTTGTAGTGCCACAAACCCTTTCTGACCATCCATGCAGCTCGCAGGTCCATGTTGACTTAATGAAATGGATTTTTCATTCAGTTTAAGGCAACAACCACATGTTGCCAGGGCTGTTAGCGTTATTTCTCCTACATTACAGACTACTGGAAGTAATTCACCTATCTGGCTTCTATTTAAATGGAAGCACTGTTGTGTATAAACAGTGCTGGAAGCTAGGAAGGCCTAGTTTTTCTGTGACATTTTTCATCCTCAACCCCTCAGACACAACCATGCCTTCAGCAGCTCTCCCTGCACTGAGAACTTCCAGAAATTTCATCATACTACTCTGGTTTGAGGTACTATGACTGGATGACTCGCTGGGTATGAAAGGAGATGTTATATACAACCTACTGAAGTAAGTCTTCCTAGGATGTGAGGGAGGTTGATCAGTTAATTCAGCTGGCTTAAACCAGATGCTCAACATGAAGACCACTCCTGTTGTCAGCATTTTAAAACCGCTGGAGTATCTAATATTTTTAGTGCTAACTGAGGTCATAGCGGGGTAAAAACACCAATGACCTTGTGTTACTGAGGATGTCTGTTGTTAACATCTGTAAAATGTCAGCAGAAGCAGGAAGGACAGCAGAGTGACCTCAGAGTAGGTAAATTTATTAGCTATTCTGTCTGTCCTCCTTGCACTTCCACCTGTATAGCACATTGAAAGTACTCAGAGCTATTCAAGCTTACATCAGCTGCAATTTGATCTCTGAAGTTCTTCAGTAAAGGATTTTGTTTATTGAGGAAGATAGCAACTACTAACATTATATTGTGCTTACACAGAAATAGAACACATTTTGTTGGACTTCGTCACTTGGATGATTTAGATTAGTTTTTATGTGACTTAAAAGGAACATCAAACCTCATTACCTTTTTGGTGTAAAGGCTGTCTCCCTGTATTAGCTTTGAAAATCTCTGCTTTAGATTACAGTCATGTACCAAGTAGAAATTTCAGAATGTCTACAACACTCTATCCTCATTATTTGTCTGACTATGTACTTTCAGTTCATTACAGAATCATTTTCTAACAGCAGTTCACAGCAAAATGAAGTTTTGCCAGTGTAAAATCTCCCTGTTACATTTATTGGTAATAAAGAAGATCCTGCAGTTATAAGTCTCCTGACAATCTGGCCATTTGTGCTGGGGAAATAAGTCTGTCCTACACTCCATCCTCAATTTCTACAAGTGTAGAACATTATTTTTATCAGTACGTTGCAAATATAATCTGACAGATGAGTACCAGTGGTATTCTCTAACAACATGCGAATCATACTTCTAGCCATGCAATCTCAATCGATTTTTTCACAGGCAGTTAAAATATGGTGGCTACTCAATTCACAAAACATTCAACAATCACAAAACAATCAACAGTGATGGTTTGTGAGCAGCATAAATTGAATTAATACTATCACAAAATTGTATTAGTTCATTATCTGAACCTGCTTTCAAACACAACACTGAGTTGGGGAAAAAAAAAAAGAGTTAGGAACAAGAAGGAAGAGTAGTTTTCAAAAAGGGAACCGAATAGAATAGAACTATTAACAGTTAGAAGGGACCTACAAGGATCATCTAGTCCAACTGCCTGACCACTTCAGGGTTGACAAAAATATAAATTATATTAAGGTTAAAAGATTAACGTATATTAAGGGCATTGTCTAAATGACTCAAATACTGACAGGGTTGGAGCATCAACCATCTCTGCAGGAAGCCTGTTCCAGTGTTTGACAAGTCTCTCAGTAAAGAAATCTTTCCTAATGTTCAGTCCAAACCTCCCCTGGCACAACTTTGAACTCCCATGCATCCTGTCACTCGGTCCAAGGGAGAAGACATCAGCACCTTCCTCTCCACTTTCCTTCTCAGGAATCTGTAGAGACCACAGCCTCAGCCTCATTCTCTCTGAATTAGACAAACCCAAAGTCTTCAGTCGCTCCTCATAGGACATTCTTTCCAGCCCTTTCACCATCTTTGTTGCCCTCCTCTAAAGGCATTCAGGAACCTTCACAGCCTTCTCAAGTTACGGGGCTCAGCACTACAAACAGTGCTCAAGGTGAGGCTGCACCAATGCTGAATACAGCAGGATAATTCCCTCTTTTGCCTAGCTGGTTATGGTGTGTTTGGTGCACCCCTGGATGCATTCAGCCCTTTTGGCTGCCAGGGCACACTGCTGACTCCTACTGACCCTGCTGTTGACCCACACTCCCAAACCCATTTCTGTAGGCCTGCTCTCCAGCCACTCCTCACCCAGTTTATTCTTGTGCACAGCATTGCTCCACCCAGGTGCAGATTTGGCATTTCGGCCTGCTAAATTTCATCCCATTAATCACTGCCCAATGCTGTAATCTATGTAGATCCCTCTGCAATGCCTCTTCTTCCTCAAGAAAGTCATTAGCACCTCCCAATTTGGTATCATTAGCAGATTAGCTAACGTGCTTCTGAATCTAGATGATTAGTCTTGGAAGTTTTGAAAAACTTCACAAACATTTTTATTGACATGTGAAATGGCAAATATTTATTGTTGTCATGATTGTTAGTTACACTGGTAGCTAAACTGGTTATTTGTGAGGTGAATCATGATCAAGTCAGATAAGAATAAAGTGATTTTAAAAATTCATATGACTCAAAACCTACTTATCCCACTCCAGAAGAAATATCTTAGTGCAATTTTAGTTTTCAGGGAGAAGTAGACTGCTTCACATGTTGAGAACCACGAACTCTCCCTGCCTTCAATGGAAAGTGAAGTTGTGAAATCATCTGCAGACACCAGCATTCTAATCTATGGAAAGCTAAGAAGAATGAGCTCCTTCCACCGATTAAAACCTATGAAAAAAAATCAAATAAACGCTCCCTTGAATACTAAAAAACATTGCAGAATATGTTGCAGTATATTGAAACAAGTTCAGTATACTGCAGTCATCATTTTGATGACCTCACATTCTGCAGTTCACCATCTGCAGTGAAATAACTAGAGAATATTTAATTATCTTTTGAGTGATACACAAGAATTCCAGTGTTTGTTAGGGCTTCAGATTAATACTGAAAGGAAAAAGTTTGCATGTAGTTGCAAAACCAGTAGAGTTATGAACACAAGAGATATGAATGCCATTCACAGCTAGGCTTTGTGAACGAAGATCTGGGGAGGCCTCTACCCATGTTTTTTACAAGCTCGCTGATGGCTGAAAAGGCCAATACAAGATAGACAAGACCGCTTGCAAAAGGCACAGCAGTAGGACTCCTTAGGAGGTATAATCTGCAAGACATGATTCTTTCTACGCTGCCTTTTCTCCTCAAGAGTGATCCTGCGTGCCTTCTCAAAAACATCCGCAGCATTAAAGATAGCGTGTCTCCAGACCTCCCGATTGGAAGCCAGA